>CAUYQV010124440.1:0-13359 GCA_963574575.1 Galagoides demidoff
CAGAGAAATGTATCTTTGACCTAAATAACCAACCAAAGATGATTCTAACTTTGGATTTTATATTATTGTTTCTATTTACTGAAAGTAAGACTTCACTGTCTAAACAGCATAGTAATATTTAACCAGGGTACATTTTTCTGGTCCTGGACATGACAAGGGGTTTGCTGCGGTTCTAATCATTACCCAGGGGAAGCTCCCCAGTGACATTACCTTTCTCTGCTGCTGCTCAGAGCACGTGATGAGGCAGAAAGTGGCTGGTGCCACCACGTGCTGTGCTGGCAAACAGTCAACGGTGAAGTTTTGATATTGGGCTTTTGATTCTGGAAAGGCAAATATTTTCAACGCTGTGGGTGATAATTAAACCAGGTTATAAGAACAATAGTTGCTAAAACTGAGGCTGTAATAAAAGGCAGTGAAGAAAGAAATAGATATCAATTTTAGTTCAGCAGTTCTCATTATTTCCAGTTGCTTCTCTGAACTAGGGAAAAAGTAAATTTGAAAATATGAGAAGTTTATTTGAAGTGTATGACTAATTAGAAAGTAATAACAAAGCAGCATTTAAGTTCTGTAATATAGTCTATGCCACATATATTGAAGGGACATGTGCAAAGCATGATGAAAATACAGTAGTATTAAGAGAGAAATGTATGCAGGAGGTGGACTTCGGACCTTCGAACCCTATCTTGAAATAAAAAGCACATGGATTTCTGGAAAGCAGGAACAAACAGTCTCAGATTGGTTTAATACCGTTTTTATGTTTCTCAGTGTTTTCCTTTAATAAGTTAGATAATCTACTTACATAAAATTAGGCACTTCTCAAAATTGAGACTATTATCTTTGTAACTTACTGGATAACATTACTGTTGTAATGCCTGGAACAATGTCACATTGGGTTAGAAAATACATGTTCTCTAGCTAAAAATAGTTAGCTGCATGACAGAAGTAGCTAAGAGAGTGAGTGGACCTTCCTTGCTCAGGACTAATCCAGCCAACAGGCGTCACAGAAAATGTTAACAATTTAGTGGGAACATGCTCCTCGAATTCAACCATTTGACTTAAAATTGTGTGAGCTCTACCACATCTCTATAGAAATACTTAATTAATATAGGACTTAATAAACTAAGTCCTGTTCTTAAATGCCTTCAAAACAGTATAACCAGTGTTCCTTGACAGTAATCAAAGTAACCATGAAAACAAACACAACACAATACAATTAATTAGAAAATAAAATACAAAATAAACTTAATAATAAATATATCAGTTTACTTCTCTACTATAGATAAGTTTGTCAATAAAAATAATGAAACTTCAGATTATATAATTGTATAAAGTGTCACTTGACTTAATAATACTTACTCGGAAAAAAGAAAAAAAAGGTTCCAGGTCAGGAAAATGATTGTATTATTTTGTTTTGAGGCTGACCAGGAATGAAACTTCCATCTTACTTTTGTATTTCCTGAGAAAGAGTAAAATATTTTATCTGTCTTCTTTTTTTTTTTTTTGGTAGAGACAGAGCCTCACTTTGTAGCCTTCAGTAGAGTGCTGTGGCATCACACAGCTCACAGTAAACTTCAACTCCTGGGCTTAGGCGATTCCCTTGCCTCAGCCTCCTGAGTAGCTGGGACTACAGGCACCTGACACAATGTCTGGCTATTATTTTGTTGCAGTTCAGCCGGGACCTGGTTTGAACCTGCCACCCTCGGCATATGGGGCCAGCACCCTACCCACTGAGCAACAGGTGCCATCCCTTATCTACCTTCTATGATGACTTTGAGTATTAAGAACCAAATTTCTCTCCATGCTGAAATGAGATTCTTTTTTAACAGAATCATATTCCAAGAAACCTTATCAAGCAACTCCTCAAAACTTATTCTTCTAAGTCTGTCCTATTCACAAACCTTGCAAGCAAGCATTTCTTATCCAACCTTTTTTTTCTATCTGGCTTTAAAAAATATTAATAAACTTTTTTTATCAATTATTCCAAATCATTTTTTAAAAACATAAGTTAATATCACTGCTTTTCTCAAAACCTTGTTTGACTGATAGTATAACTCGAAGGCTTTACAATGGTCTACCAAATCCTACAGAATCTTATGTATTTGTTCCTCTGTCCTTCCTTCCCTGTTTTCAATCAGAAATAGGTTCCTGGAGGCTGGGAATTTCTGTGTTCATTACTCTATCACTTGAGTCTAAACCTGTTTTAACTATGTGCACAAAAAATATCGGTTGAATATATGATTTCAATGAGCTCTTACATGAATTATTCAAATCCCAGAATTAAGAGAATTCAATGCCTTATAGCTCTAGCATTACTATTACTTCATCCCTGTGATTCATATGCTATTTGCCAGAATGTTGATGTAAGAAGTATGCATTATAAGAATAATAAGGATAATTCTTTTGGTTCATAAATGTTGTTGATGTAAGAAGTATGCCTTATAAGAATAATTCTTTTGGTAAACTATAAATGTGCAAGATATATTCATGTTAATCCTTAGCAGATGCATGATTTTTTAGATTAAAAGTTTCATTTGGAAAGCCTTGAAGTTATTATTTCTCACTACAGATAGTCAAATTATGTCTTTAATGTAAATGTTTATATTCACTTTCTTCTCTTCACAAAACTGAGGGAAAAAGTAGATAACCCTGTGGTTTGAGCCTAAAGAAATTGACAAAGTGAACCCTTTTACCAACTACTTCTTCTAAAGATTGAAGCATATCTAAAGTAATTTAATATATATTTTCCTACAACAGAACAAGTAGATTTTATTTTCTAAATTTGGAAGTATGAACTGAAAGAATGCAGGAATAAATAGAGAAATTCAAGATACTAGCAACTGGAATCATTTGCATGAACCGTTAATAAGGGAAGATTTATGTTCCTGAGTTTGCATAAATAGTAATGTCATAATGCTACCTACATTAACTTCACCCTAAAATAATACTATACAATGAAGCAATGGGTTTGATATGTCAATTGTATTTTTAAAACACATTAAAATATAAATATAACCATTAAAACTTGAAAATTCCCTTTATCACCTAAATATGCCAGTTGGAATTGTGTGACATCCTGGGAAACATTGTCTATGGGAACACTAGCCGTCAGAAACACAATAAAAGCCACAAATGTGAGGCACATATGTAATTTTCAATTATTAGTGCCAAATTCAAAAAAGGAAAACTTAATTTTGATAACACATTTGTGTAATGCAACGTATCAAAAATACCATTTTCATATACAATTGATATAACTATCATAAATGAGATATTTTACTTTTTTTTAGCATGAAGTCTTTGAAATTTGGTGTGCAGTTTCTACTTACAGGACCTCTTTATTTCCTATCACCAAATACTGTACAAATCCTGGAAACTTCTTCATTAAAACTGAATGCCAGTGTCCTGAACCTAATCAGATGATGGTTACAAACATGGAACGTGGACACTCACATCTATATAGATTTTTTCTTTTTAGTGATGATTTCTCACTATGTTGCCCAGGCTGCTCTCAAACTTCAAGCAGTTCTCTCACTTTGGCCTCTTAAAGTGCTAATATTACAGGTGCTAACCTCCATGACTGGCCTATATATTTTAAACAACAAAGTTATCCTTTGTTTAATTATACATGCAGCATTATGGGATTAGGATATTTCTTTTCTTCATTTTCTTATTCTTTTTTTTTTTATTGTGATGAAACACTTAACATACCCTTCCAAAGTTTTTAGGGTACAATAAATTTTTATTGACTTTAGGTAACATATTGCACAGCAGGTCTCTAGAACTTATTCATCTTTTATGATCAAAATTTTATGCCTATTATTTATTAATAGTAATCCTCCATTTCCCCTCCCTCACTAGTGTCTGGCAATCACCATTACACTCTCTAATTCTATGAATTTGACTATACCTTACATGAATGGAATCATACATTTTTTTCTACACATTATTTGTCTTTATGTAACTGGCTTATTTCACTTAGCCTCATGTCCTCAAAGTTCATCCATGTTGTCAAATAGTGCAGAATTTCCCTTTTTAAAATGCTGTATCACATTCCATTGTATGTATATACTACATTTTTTTAATCCATTCATCTGTCAATGGACATTTAAATTGTTTCCATATTTTGGCTACTGTGAATAGTGCTACTGCGAATGCAGGAGGGCTGATAGCCTAATTTCAATTTTTTGAGATTTAAAAAAACCAAAAGGTAGTTCTATTTTTAATCTTTTGATAAACCTTTCTACTCTTTTTCATAGCAGCAACACCATGTTTTGTATTCTCACCACTCCAGTGTACAAGAGTTCTAATTTTTCCACATTCCTTCAAACACTAATCTTTGCATTTTGATAATAGCCATTCTGCAGATGTATTGCAATATTTCATTCTAGTTTTGATTTGCATTTCCCTGATGAGCAGTGATATTGAGCCTTTCTAATGTACTTTGTTAAATATTGTATGCCTTATTCGGAAAAATGTTTATGTAAGATCTTAGCCCATTTTTTAATTATGCTGTTTATGAGTATCGTTTAATATTGAGTTATAGGAGTTCTGTATCTATTTTGGAGATTTTCCCCTTATATGATTTTCATATGTTTTCTTTTATTCCCTTGATTTTTCTGTTGATTACTTTTTGTTGTTGTTTAAATGCTTTTTGATTTGATTTGTTTACACTTGTTTGTTTTTATTGCCTGTGCTTTTGTTGTCATATGCATGAAATTATTCCCAAGAATAATACTGGGAAGATTTTTTTTCCTGTGTTTTCTTGTAAGAGTTTTATAAATGAAAAGCTCACAGCTAACATGATGCTCAATGGTGAAAAACTAAACACTAAAACTAAACACAGGGAAGGGAAGGGAAGGGAAGGGCCTAATATCATGGAGAAAGGCATACTTGTTAGTTGTATTCAATGTAGTACTAGAAATACTAGCCAAAGCAATTAGACAATCAAAAGAATAGAAGGCATCCAAATAAAAAAGGAAGAAATAAAATTGTCCATGTTTGTAGGTGACATAATATTACATAGAGTATCCTAAATACTCTATGTAAATCCTAAATACTCCATTAAAAAACTTTTAGAATAAATGAATTCAGTAAAGTTTCAGGATATACATATAATCAACATACAAAAATTAGTATAATTTCAAAACACCAACAATGATCTGGATGAAAGGGAATTATGAAAACAATCTCATTGACAATAGTTTCAAAAATAACAAAATAGTAATAAGCTTACCTAAGGAGGTAAAAAATCTGTATATATAAAACTACAATACATTTAGGAAAAAATTGGCACAAATAAATATAAAAATGTCCCATATTCATAAATTAGAATACTTAATATATTAAAATTTTCATACTACGAAAGTGATGCACAGATTTAATACATTCTCTATTAACATACAAATGGTATTTTTATAGAAATATAAAAACTAATCATAGATTTGCATAGAATCACAAAAGAACAATCTTGAAAAAGAAGAAAAAAATCTGGAGACATTATTATTTCCTGATTTCAAAATATATTACTAAATTGCAGTCATCTAAAGAATAAGGTATGGCATAAGAGCAGACATCTAGACCAGTGGAGCAGAATAGAGAACTCAGAAATAAATCCACACATGTATGGTCAATGTATTTTTGACAAAAGTGAAAAGAATACATGATGGGAAAAGCATAATGTCTTCAATAAATAATGGGAGGAAACTGGATATCCAAATAAAAACATTTTAAAAACCCAGAAAAGAAAATGAATGAAGCCTGAAGATATCTGACCTAAATCTTATACCATATACACAAATCAACTCAAAATGTATTAATGATTTACATGTAAGGCCCAAAGATTTTTGTTGGCTTGCTATCTATACCTTATATACTCTGGAAACTTCCAGAGCACGTACTGCATGTGTTTGTAAATAAATCTGCTCACATTCCTACTCTCTAGATTACTTAGCAATACCTGCTGGCAAATCACTTCGGGACTGTTTCATTTCACTTCTGGGTAATATAATCACCCACTGTTCAAATCAGCTGAGTGGTTCCTGGCATGCCAAGCACATTGACATGGCAGGGGTCAGAGTGCAGTGTTCAGAACAGACCTCTCTCCTAACCTAAGCCCAAGAGCCTCACCAAATCCTCCCAAAAGACAGCTCTTCAATTTTTCACTCTAACCGTTACCTTTAAGGAGACTTGGAACCAGCTTCTGGGATATGTATGGGATAGATGAAATATGTCCCTACCCCCCATTGTACTCAAAGCATTTTTCTCTTCTTCAATCCAAAGACAAATTTCTGAAAATTGGTTCCATAGAAGAGTAAGAATAGGAAGCTTGACTGATTCTAAGCTGCATTTCTGCCAGGGATTAACTGGGATCACACAGTTCAGAAGTCTCTCTCACTTTCATACCATCTTTTTTGTTACCAAACTCAAGCACTCATCCCCTCTTATTGAGCTAATTACAACTAGTTATTTGCAAACATCTTAGTGTCTAGACTACTAAAGCACTTCCTAGAATTTTACATATGGAATTTAATGTCTCCTGATAAAATCAAATTTACATCTATTTATAAAATTGAATTCTGAGTACATTTTATAGATAAGTCAATGGGCAGGAAAAAACATCACCATGTTTGGTCCACACAGAGAGACTTTGCTTCCAACAGTGTTGAAAGTCTGAATAATGCTTTGCATTGTTTCTATTCTATCCTTACCTAAAATGACATTTGATTGTTCTGTATCCCAGTGGAAGCAAATTATCCCCCTGTATTGCACTGCACTGATTAAACATTAGAAATAAAATGCCAACATTTCCTCTTAGGCTGGCTGTCTATTGGAACTAGTAAAAATAGGCATTGCTAAAGGAAACTCAGCATATAGTAAGTAATATAGTCACACAAAGGAATAAGAAAATAAGTGCTTTTTTCTTTCTTGTTTACCTTTTTAGTAAACACTGTAGTTGATATTACTAAATCAATCTTGTTTTATTCTTATTTAAATACTCACATATCAGATAATGTATATGTTATATGATTATATATTACAAGACAATTAAGTTAACCTGGATCACAACAAGCTGATCTCTCTGATACCAGCGAGTGAACCAAAGGACTCACCTGGGGAGGAGGACTCACCCCACACATGACTTCTTGAAACAGGTGAATGTTGTGTATGGCCAGCCAGAGTACTGACCATACAAGTTCTATGAAACAGTCATCTGAGCATGATTTCTACGAGGTGAAGCTTTTCCATGGTGGTGGTGGGAGGAGCTTAAAGAAACTGCACAGCCGGCCTGGAGCTCAGTAAGGTGGAATGGCTAGGGTGGTGCTAAGCATCCTGCGTCCCTGCCCCAAAGCTAACAGGAACAGATGCAAAAGATGAGAATCCAAGGCAGACCTTGGCCAGCGACTGTGCGCACAGCCTATTCTGGCCTTACTTGCTCTATGTTGCTCTTTTCCTCCAGCTTCCCAGTTTGATTTTTAACTATTATCTTTGTATCTTTTATCTTCCATGTACCACCTTTACTCGTTGGTAAGGTCGCTTCTGGTGAGGTGTCTGTTCCATTGACCTGGGTCTGAATTTTAAGCCATATCACCCTGTTTTAACTGTTAGAGCTTTGTAGAAAGTTACTATATCCACTATTTCCATCTTTCTCAAATTGTTTAATTGAACCATAGAATGATTTTATTAAGCTACTAAAATAATGTAAATCCCATGTGTTAAGTCTGTCAGCTACTTTGGGGAGAATTTAAATCTCCAAACGCTTTAGGTTCTAATGGAAGCAGTTGAAACATCTCTTTATTTATTTAAACCATCTGTATTGCTCAGTAAATTTTTATAGTTTTCTTTATGTACATTTCACGTTGCAAACAGTCTGCTTATTTTATTTTATTTTATTCACTGCTATTGCAAATAAGACCTGTAATCATAGTTTTCTGATTTGTTGTTGATTTTCAGATGTTTATCTCATATCTGACCACTTTCCTGAACTGTCTTATTGAGATACTTTGGTTTTTAGCATATACTTGTATCACTTATAAATGATAAATCAGTCTCTTTTTTCCTTGTAGTTGTATTTCTTATTTCTGAGTTATGCCATGTTATCACTGGTCAAAAATGTCACAACACACTTATAATGGTAAAGGTGAGTGTATTAGTTTGCTAGGACTGTCTGACAAAGCACCACAGACTAGAAGGCTTATGCAACAAGAATTTACTTCCTCACAGTTCTGGAGGTTTAAGAGGCTGGAAGTTTAAGATCGAGGTGTCATCAGGGTTTGTTTCTTTTGATGCCTCTCTCCTTGGTTTATCCATGGTCATCTTCTCCCTGTGTCTTCACGTGGTCTTCCCTCTGTACAAGTCTGTGTTCTGATTTCCTCTTCTTAGAAGGACATCAGTCATCTAGGATTAGGGCCCACCCTAATGACCTCGTTTTAACTTAACAACCTCTTCAAGGATACTATCTCCACATATTAGAAGACACTTGACATTTAGAATAAGAATTTTGGAGGAATACAGTTTATCCTCCAAATGATGAGCATCCTTGTCTTTAGTGGGAGTGTATCTGATGTTTCATCAGCAAGTCTGCTGTGTACCTCTGTTTAAGAGATACTTTTTTCCTTTTGGAAAGAAGCGTGGAGAGTACTCAGGGATCTAAAAGTAGACCTGCCATTTGATCCTGCAATTCCTCTACTAGGTGTATATCCAAAAGACCAAAAATCACGATGCTCACGGGAGACGTGGGGAGCTGTCGCCAGGGCCGGAGGAAGCACGGTGTCCAGCCCCCTGCCCGCCGTGCCCTCCCCCGCGCTGGGCCGCCCACCAGGCAGATCCGCGCCCATCATTTCAACCGTAACCGCAGGGCTGGCCCACCGGCCTCCAGAGCAGGCCTCCTGCCTCCCCGGTTCTGGCAGAACAGCCGTTTGGTGCAGGCGCAGTCGGTGGCTGGGGACCGCACTCTTCCCAGTTTCGGTAGGCAGGGTCTCACCCTGTAGCCCTGGATAGAGTGCCGTGCCATGACAGCTCACTGTAACATCTGACTTCTGGGCTCAAGTGATCCTCCTGCTGCAGCATCCCAAGTAGCTGGGACTATAGGGACCTGCCACAGCACCAGGAAATAAAGTGGGTTTACATGTCGGCACCTCAGAGAGACATCCTTCGACAACTGCTCTCTAACACCATCCCGTCTGCGTCTCCACCTGGAAGCCCATCCATCTTTTGAACATAAGCACTAATCACAAGCTGCAGTTCCCCCTCTTATTTTTATTTATTTATTTATTTTGAGGCAGAGTCTCACTGTGTCTCCTTCAGTAGAGTGCTGTGGTGTCACAGCTCACAGCAACCTCAAACTCTGGGACTTAGGCAATTCTCTTGCCTCACCCTCCCAAGTAGCTGGGACTACAGGCCCCTGCCAAAACACCTGCTTGTTTTTTCGTTGTAGTCCTCATTGCTGTTTGGCAGGCCCAGGGTGTTTTGAACCCACCTGCCTTGGTGTATGTGGCTGGGGCCCTAAGGCCTGAGCTATTTGCACCTGTCAGCCTCAGGCAAGAGGGATCCTCTACCAAGCCACAGAATAGAACAGGACCTCTGTGAATGCTTGTTGATTAAATGATTAAAACAATTACAGACACAGAAGAAAAAAAATCACTAAATGTTCTCCTATAGGAAGAGTTGGCAGAAATGCAATTTGTTAATGAAAATGCATTTTATGATAATCACAAGAGCACGTAGTATATACATACCTGGTGTTCGATATGACCAACAAGTCATTGTACAAAAAGAGGTACCGCTTCTGCCTCCGTCAGCCTCCTTTCAGTTCTACAGGGCTATGGAGCAGCAGGAGATGATCCAGGGAGGCCTCCTGGTGTGTGGCCCCTTCTCGGAAGGAGTTCTTTCTGCAGCACGGCAACCACTAGGGACAACGAATGAGTCAGTGCTGAGATATATGAGAGTTTGCCAAACGCCTAAGAGTGACAGAGTCTGAAAAGTACAGTCGATCCCCTGCTACTGGCAGGAGCCACACAAAGGCATGAGAAGAAATATGCCAGCACTTGGGAGCCAACACCAGCTCCCAGGCGATAGCTAGAAAACAAAGTGGGGCTTCAGTACCACGACCCCAAGGAACTGACTTTGGCAAAACTTGAGCTCAGAAGCAGATTCTTCTCCAGCCCCAACAGTAAGGAACACAACTCTGCGGACGCCTCCATCAGCCGTGTGGGACCCTGAACAGTCAAACCCACCTAGACTTCTGACCCACAAAAGTGTAACATAAATTCCTATTGTTCTAAACCACAAATCTTGTAGTAATTTGTTACAGTGACATAGCAAACAAATACAGACTTAGGTAACTGGACGTCAAGTGCTTTTGTAGTAAACATCTAAAAAATGCAGAAGTGGTTTTGGGATCAGCAGTGAGTGGATACTGGAAGAAGCATGAAGATCATGATAGGAAAAAAAAAAAAAAAAAAACCTCGATTTTCAAAAGTACGGACGTTAAAGACTGCCAGTGAGGGCTCATAAGGTACTGAGGAACATTACAGACAGAGAAGTCCTAACCTGCCTTAGCCAACAGCTAAGACATCACTAACTGTGGGAAAAAATATGAATTTTATGGCTCACCCCTGTAATCCTAGACTTTGGGAGGCCAAGGTTGGAAGATCACTTTGGCCAGAAGTTTGAAACCAATCTGGGCAACAGAGTGAGCCCTCATGTCTATAAAACAAAATTTAAATTTATCCAGCTGTGATGGCATGTACCTAGAATTCTGGCTACATGGGGGGCTGAGGCATAAGAATCACTTGAGGCCAGGAGTTTGGGTTGCAAGAAGCTGTGATGATGCCACTATATTCTGGCCTGGGTGACGGCAGAGTGAGACCCTATCTCAATAAACAAATAAATAATACAAATTTGAAAAAAGAGATATGAATTTTACAGGTATTGCTGATTTTATAGGGCTCAGAAGTAATATGGTATTGAGAACTATAATAAGGGAGACCCTTGTTATAAGAGAGCAAAACACCTTAATGAAACTGTGTCCTATATGTTGGAAAGCAGACTTTTCAATGATAAACTAGGATATTTTGATGAAAAGATTTCCAAGTAAATAGTTGAAAGAGTGGCATTTTTTCCTAATCACTGAGAGGACATGCTGATTGCACTTTTGGGTGATCCTTTCAGGGTTCCTGGACATGATGAATGTTCCCACTATGGTCCTCTCTGAGACAATAAATAAAGGTTATGTTTGGCAGAGGCTCCAGCGTAAAAAGCCTCAGCTGAGATCTAATGTTAAAGAAGGACACGCCACTCCCCAAGCCTGGAGCCTCCCAGGCCACACAGGAACTCAGCAGGGGAGGACTCTCCTTCCTTCTCCTCTTCCCTGTCTTGACTTTGCCCTGACAACCTGTCTACTCCTTGTGGACATACACCTGCCTCTCTCAAAACCCTTTTCTGCATCAATTGATAGAATCATATGGTCTTTGTTTTTTATTTTATTTATGTGGTGTTTTATATACCAACAGTAGTCAAGCCTAAAAGATAGTCAAGAACTCTAGCCCTTTTACAGTAGTACCAAAAAAAAAAAGAAAACCTTGGGAATTTATCTAACAAAGGATGTGAAAGATTTGTATGAAGAAAATTAAGAAAGTCTGAGGAAAGGAATAGCAGAAGATGTTAACAAATGGAAAAACTTACCATGCTCATGGTTGGGAAGAATCAACATTGTTAAAATGCCCATACTACCCAAAGCAATTGACAGATTTAATGCAATCCCTATCAAAGCACCAATATCTTACTTTTAAGAATTTGAAAAAAATAGTACTTCATTTTGCATGAAATCACAAAAAAAAAAAAAAAACCACCCAAATTGCCAATACAATTCTTAGAAACAAAAACAAATTTAGAAGCATCACACTACCAGACCTCAGTTTGTACTACAAATCAATAGTGATCAAAACAGCATGGCACTAGCATAAAAATAGAGATGTAGATTGATTGAATAGAAGACAGAATCTAGAGATGAATCCAGCCACATACCATCATTTGACTTTTGACAAGCCTAACAAAAACATGAATTGGGGAAAAGAATCCCTATTTAACAAATGGTGCTGGGAGAACTGGCTAGTGACTTGACTTGTAGAAGACTGAAACTGGACCAATACCTCTCACCATTATCAAAAATTGATTTTTGTTGGAGAAACGACTTAAAATTAAGACATGAGACTAAAAACACCAGAAGAGTGTGCAGGGAAAACACTTGAAGATATTGGCCTGGGAAAATATTTTATGAGGAGGACCCCCCCCACCGCCCCCGCACCCCGGCAACTGAAGCAACACCAAAAACATATTACTGGGATTTGATCAAGCTAAAAAGTTTCTGCATAGCTAAGGGCACTACGAATAAAGCAAACAGCCTTCAGAATGGGAGAAGATTTTTGCAGGTTATGACTCTGACAAAGATTTGATAATTAGAATCTACAGAGAACTCAAATTAGTCAAGAAGGAAAGATAAAACTACCTCATTTCCTTGTGATCAAGAGCCTTTAATAGAAACTTCTCTGAAGATGACAGAAAAATGGTCAACTAACACATAAAAAATGCTCATCATCCTTAATCATCAGAGAAATGCAAATCAAAACCATTTTGAGAAATCACCTAATTCCAGTAAGATTAGCCCACACTATGAAGTCCCGAAACTGGCATGGATGCAAAGAGAAGAGAACACTTTTACACTGCTGGTGGCATTTCAAACTAATATATCCTTTTTGGAAAGAAGTATGGAGAATTCTCCAGGATATAAAAGTTGATCTTCCATTTGATCCTGCAATTCCATTGTTAGGGATCTACCAGAAAAACAAAAATTATTTTACATCAAAGACATTTGCACAAGAATGTTTATTGCAGCCCAATTCATAATTGTCAAGTCATGGAAGCAGCCCAAGTGCCCATCAACCCATGAAAGGGTTTAACAAACTGTGGTGTATGTATTAATGTTTTATTTAAGCATTTCATATTGTATATCAAATCATTACATTGTACCCCATAAATGTATAGTTATGATTTAATAAAAAAATTAAAAATTAAAAAAGACGAAAAATCACTTTATAATAAAGACATTTGCACAAGATTGTTAATTGCAGCTCAATTCATAATAGCCAAGTCATGGAAGAAACCCAAGTGCCCATCGACCCATGAATGCATTAACAAATTATGGTATATGTACACTATGGAATATTATGCGGCCTCAAAAAAAAGATGATGACTTTACCTCTTCATGTCTACATGGATGGAGCTAGAACATATCCTACTTAGTAAAGTATCTCAAGAATGGAAGAAAAAATATGCAACGTACTCAGTACTATTTTTTTTTTT
>CAUYQV010124445.1:0-38568 GCA_963574575.1 Galagoides demidoff
ACAGGCGCCCGCCACAACGCCCGGCCATTTTTTGGTTGCAGCCATCATTGTTGTTTGGCGGGCCTGGGCTGGGGATTCGAACCCGCCACCTTAGGTGTACGTGGCTGGCGCCTTAGCCAATTGAGCCACAGGCGCCGAGCCCACACCATCTTTTTCAAAGCCAATGATAAAACCCGTGACCAGGTGAAAACTCTGGCATTTTGAATTAAGAGTCAACATTCCTCAACAGAACCATCACGTAAATTAAATCATTGCTGTATGTAGATATGTCCAAATGCGCACTGTGTCCCAGGGTTGCCCCTGTGTGGGTGGAGAAGGCTCTGGCTGGTTGGTGTCCATCGTAGGTCTCCAGCCTAGAATACGGTCTCACTTACCTGGCTGGGCTCCCTGCCTTGGGCCTTCCTTTGTTTGAGGTCCTCACTCTGATCTCTCCAATTCTGGGACAGTGGATCTTTTACTCTCAACCATTTTTTATATAGGCGGTAACTAAAGCTCGCAGAGGTTAAGTCAGCTGCTTGAGATCACACAGCTGGAGTGGCAGAGCCTGGATTCGAACCCATATCTGCCTCTAGAGCCCCGCATTGTGACCATCTTGCTGTGTTGCCTTCATATGTGCTATGAAGGTCTTGGACTAGGCTGGGGGTGTCTTTTCTTCATAGACTTCATTTGTTTAGAACAATTTTAGATTTACAAAAATATTGTGAAGATAGTACAGAAAAGTCTCCATATATCCCACACCCAGGTCCCTCCTATAATTAATATTTCATGTTAGTCTGGTGCATTTATCACAGTGAATAAACCGATATCAATTACCTTATTGTTAACTAAAACCCACGCCGTATCACACAGATTTCCTTAGTTTTTCCTAATACCCTTCTTCCATCCCAGGGTCCTGTCCAGGATCCCACGCTATATCTGGTCATCATGTCCATTAGGTTCCTCCTGGCTGTGACAGTCCCTCAGACTTTCCTTGTTTTTGAGCGCCATGAGAAGGTTTTTTGTTTTGTTTTTAAGACAGAGTCTCACTCTGTTGCCCAGGCTAGAGTGTCACAGTGTCAGCCTAGCTCATAGCAGTCTCAAACTCCTGGGTTCAAGCAATCCTCCTGCCTCAGCCTCCTGAGTAACTGGGAGTACAGGGATCTGCCACAACACCCAGCTAATTTTTCTATTTTTGGTAGAGGTGAGGTCTTGCTCTTGCTTAGTCTGGTCTTGAGCTCTTGAGCCCAAGGGATCCTCCTGCCTGGGTTTCCCAGAATGCTAAGATTATAGGCTTAAGCCACTGTGCCCATCCAGCTGTAACAGTTTTGAGGAATACTGGTCAGATATTTTGTAGAAAGTCCTTCTATGGGAATCTTTTTCTTTTTTGTAATTAGACCAGATCCTATGGTTTGAACGTGTCCTCCTAAAGTTCTTGTGTTGGAAACTTGATTGGCCCCTTTCTCTTTCTCACAGCCTCTCTCTCACCCTTCCACCTTCCACCATGGGATGACACAGCAAGAAGACCCTTACCAGAAGTGGACCCCTCAACCTTGGATTTTGCAGCCTCCAGAACCATAAGAAATAAATATATGCTCTTTTTTTAAATTATCCAGTCCCAGATATTCTGTTAGAGCAGCACAAAAATAGACTAAGACACCAGAGTTATGTAATTAACTTATGCCTTATAGGATGAAAACCAAGATTGGACTATGGATTTCTTCAGGCTCAGCCCAAATTGGCCAACAGCTGTGGAATCTGTGAGAACAAACTTGAGACAGTGGAGACTGTGCTCAGAGTCAGACAAAACTGAGTTGAGGACTCAACTTGGCCAATGCGGGCCACTTCTTTTTCCTTGCTGAGCCTTGATGTGCTCTTCTATTAAATGAAAATAAGACACGAGGTACCCAAGGCTAAGTTTAATCAAGATAATACACGTGAGATTCACGCATTGGAATACCCAGCGTGGGTATGAGGTATAGTTATTATACACAGTAGTATGAGTGTTGGGCCAGGTGCAATAGCTCACACCTGTGATCCCAGCACCCTGGGAGGCCAAGGTGGGAGAATTGCTTGAGGCCAGGAGTTCAAGATCAGCCTGGGTAACATAGTGAGATCGCATCTTTTACAAAAAAAAGTTAAAAAGAAGTATGAGTGCTTGCTCCCTCTCTTTGCCCATTTCAGCTTCATGGTTGGACATGTCTCCACCCTGCCTGTTAGGGGATGTGAACACCCAGCCCAGAGGACCAAACCGGGATCCACTAAGTCCCTCCGGGTCCTGGGTAGAGTAGACCCTTGCTTAATAAGAACCTTGAACTGGAAGGGAGGTGGAGGTGTTCCCGCCTTACCTGGAGTAGACGCCTCTGTTTCAACTCCATAAACTGTGAAGGCGACAAAGCCCTTTCTGTATTTTGCACGAGATACAGTTTGGAAGTGATCTCATTACCCCCACAGCCGTTAGTGGAGTTCTGTCGGGCCTTTCTAACAAGTGGCAGTAAAATATTTTATAGGCCCCTCCGCCCCCCTCCCCCACCGTGTAATTTTCTCTGTTTGGGGTTGGACTTAGTGTTTTCCCTCTTTCCCTTCTCTTTCTCCTTGCACTTTCTCTCATGTTAATTATATTAGTTGCCATGGAAACAGTGATGTCATTGGCACGGGAGCGCTCAATGACATCCAAAAGCACAGTTTATAGCATGGCTTGAAATTTATTCCATGGCTCGCAGCCTTGAGGGGGGTTATATGGTGATTATATCTCGGGCACCATCTGGGCGTTGAGGGTGGAAAGTGGCAGGAAAGTAGTTGGATTGGGGGTGGTGGGGTGTTTTGCAGCCTTCCCAGAACCCCAGATATTGGGCGATATTTCCACTAGGGCAACGTAGAGGGCACCGTGTATACTCTAAAGATTGGCTTTTTCTAACATTGGCTGCCCCACATTTGTCCCCAACTTAGGATTTCAGACTTTTGCATGAAGTGGTACTTAAAATGCTTCCCACGGGTGAGTGTGTGTCCTCGGACCTGTGCCTAATGCACCAAAGCCACGCTGTTAGGATGAAAATACAGTCTGCAGCATGCCACGCACGGTCCTTCACACACGGGCTTCGCATACACACACGCACCCTTATTTGCCCATCTGTACTTTGTACTTCTTTATTCTAGGAGGTGCAGTTGCATCCATATTAGTGATTTTTGCCATCCCTCTCACCTCCTAATTCTCCCCACCACGGCTCACGCTTTAATGAGCTGCGAGGTGCGGGGTGTGCACAGAGGTGGCAGTTGGGATGCCCTGCGCATCTCTCTGGTGCAGGCACTCATGAGGTATGGGCCTTCCGTTGCTCTGCAGGAGGCCTGTGTGCCTAGATCTGGCCCCGAGCGCGTAGACCCCGAGGTGAGAGGCCCTCGGCAGTCCCCTCCTCCTCCCTGGGGACCCGCTGGTGTGCTTTCAGTTCCTGAGGTAAGTACCACCCCGAGCTTGCCGAGGGAATTCACAAATCCGGATGGAGCAGAGCTAAGCAGGACCTCTGCGTGCCTCCTAATTTCTGAAGCTTCTGCATCTGCCATCTGAAGTAAGGACAAGGGCTCTGTAGGAAGGCGGGCTGGGAGGGGCAAGGAAGGAGCGGAACCCAGAGGCACGCTAGGCTAACTCCAGACAGTCTAAGTGAAACAGTCCGATTTTTGGCCCCAGAAGTGGGACGGCCACACCACCTGCCTAAGGGCCTCAAACAGTGATATCTGGACTCCTGTCCCATCTCCCGGTCCCAGCGGAATGCCCAGGTGGGGCCAGAGCTGCTACCTGGGAAGAGCCCTGTGGGAGTTTGTCTTTAAGCCCACAGGTTTTCCAAAATTGTTAATGGACCAAGTATAGTCACATGTCTGTCCAATTACTGTGGCCAGGGATGTGGCTTCCTCTTATTGGCTTACGGGGGTCATGTGCTCCCAGTAGGGGAGGCTGGGGGATGGTTGGACCACTGAGACCAAGGTAGGGGTGATGAGAGTGGGAGCTGGGAAGGCTGCAGAAGGGCAGGTACTAAAGCGCAGAGGGGTGGAAAGGAGTAACTTGGGGGACACTAAGACCCACAGGCTCGGGGTAAAGACAACAACCACTTGGTACTGGGCTAAGTGCTCTGTCGTGTTGTCCCAATCACCTCGCAACAGCCCCAGGAGGCAGATGCTAAGTTTGTTAACATATATACATGGAAAGCAGGTCACCTAATCCCTGGCTCGAAGCCCTCTACGTGATGTTTGCTATGATATTAATAGTAATAATAATGACGACACAGGGCCCTCGAGGACAGCAGAGTAATAGGAAAGAACAGGGATGGTAGGGAACACAGCAAGATGGGCTAGACCTGTACTTCTTAACCGGAGTGATTTCAACCTACCCCCGGGGTGATGTGGCCCTGCCTGGGGACACTTTGGTTGTCACAATGGAGTAGAGGAGTGGTTTGTTGTGGCATCTAATAGAGAGAGCACAGGGATGCTATGAAACATCTGGAATGCATAAGACAGCTACCCACAACAAAGAATTATCCAGCTCAGAATGACAATAAGACGGGCTGAAAAACTCAGGTGTAGGTTAAATATGGGAGCTGTTACAGAGGATAATCTGGGTTATCAAACGGAGGCTCTAGGCAGGACAAAGGCCCTGGGGTGGCCAAAGACAGGAAGTGCCACTGCCCAGCCCCTCCCACCCCTGCCACGTGAGCATCCTCCCCTCCCCACTGCGTTGTGGTGGACGGGGCTGCTGGTGGCAGAGGGGGTGTGACTGGGGCTGGCAGGAAGAAATGCAGGAAGGTCTGCCCACCGTGACAGACAATGGTCACAGTGACCATCTCTTTAGCTCCCGACTAAAGGACCCACATGTTCTTTGAGTCAGTATAGATGTCCTGTATTGGAGGGGGGCTTGCCGAGGGGAGCCACCAGTCTGGAAGTGTGGAGACCCCTTGCCACTCAGCTTGCATGTCACAGTGCCTCAGCAGTGGGTGGGTGCCCTTCAGTCTTTTGTAGTTAAAAATGTGACTTTGTTCAGTACCAAGACAGAGCTTGGGAGGGACAGACAGACTGAACAGGAAAAAGAAGCATGGAGAAAAATACCAGCTGGGACTGAGAATGGGGAACTGAGATCGTGATAGAAGGAGGCAGATAGAGAGGGCCGGAGAGACAGAGAGAGAAAACCAGATGGAGAGAGAGCCAGAAGGATCAAGTCTCAGAAAGAAACCCAGGGAAGGAGAAAGAGCAAAAAGCAGAAGGATTGAGAGTGGAAGGGCAGACCACAAGGGTGAGCAAGAGAAATCCTGACTCAAGAACCCACAGCCCAGTAACTCTGCAAGGCTTTGCGAGATTTCAGCCATGAAACTGGGGAACGAGGGAAGTTTTCTCATCGCAGGTCCGGGACGAGCGAGCATTGTTCACATTATTGCTGGCATTCCCTGCTAACTGGACATCAGCCAACAGGAAATTCCTGGGACAAATCTTTCCACTCCGCGTCTTTTAAAACTTTTACTTATTTATTTATTTTTAACTCTGGGGATGAGAAAAGAGAAAAAGGAAAAAAGAAAAAAAATTAAAAAGAAATGGAGCACCTGGTATAAGAAAAATGGATCTAGCTACAATCCCTTGTCAAGCCAGGGGTGGCCCTGAATCCATTGTGTCCACTGCATGTCATTCTTCCCCTGGAAGGATTTATGACCTCACACTCCCATGACATCACAATGCGTTGCCATGGGTCCTGCTTTATTATTGTAAACAAAGGGCTGTTCCTTGGGACACTGGCTGTCTGAGCAGGAGGGAGGAAAAAAGGCTCTGTGTAATGTGTTTTCTTGGGAAGGCAGCTTGTTCGGAAGTCTGAAAAGCTGTGAAAATAGTTGTACATACAGTTCCCTCCCTGTAGCCTCTGGACAAGTTTGGGGATGGGAACAAGAAGGATGAAGTCAGCTCCCTGCAGGAGGACCTCTGGCTTGGCGTGTTCTCACTGCCAAAAGGCAGCTTCCCTGGGCTTCCTTCCCTGCCCCAAACAAGGCTTTCATTCATTCTCCGGAAAAGCATTGCATACCTACTATGGGCTAAATGCTGACAGCTGGGTTGATGAAAAACTCAACAGCAGCCTTGCTCCCTTAGAACCTGCCATACTCAACAAGTTCATGAACAACATGAATGTGGAAAGTTGTCATTTGGGTTTAGTGTGCTGAAGGATGCAAACAGGAAGCTAGGCTACTTAGATGAGCAATCCAGGAGGGCTTCTTGGTGGAGGTGACTTTTAGATGAGAAGGAGAAGAAGGACTCAGCCATAAAGAACAGGAGCAGGTGGCTGACACTAAGGCAGGGATGGCCCATGCCAGGTAGTGACCATCCTGATCTAGGTTCCTACCAGAGACCACTTCCCATGTGTTTTAGGGAATTCCTGGACAGCTAACTCAAATGAGAGGGCTATAAAGAGGAGTCATTGTTGCCATGAGTCTAAGTTGATAAAAACTTCTGGACCCTGCCAGAAAACCCCATTTCCAACTCACAGGGAGCCCTGCAGAACTGTCAGATTGGTGCCGCTGAAAACACCTGTAGGACCCAGAGCCAGCTCTTCCTGGCATGAGTCAGTTTTCAGGAAGCAGATGATGCTCTTGAACAGCAGAAAGGAGAGAGGGAGGGGCCAGGGAGGGCCAGCTGCCTCTGGGACAATGTGGGGCGCTGCCTGCTCACGGGGAGGCCAGGGAAGGACAGGTGAGCAAGTTGTTCTCGCCCCCTCCCAGGAGATGGACCCTGAGGGGCCATAAAACTAGAACGTCTAGATCCTCAGTCCAATGATGAGGACAGATGAGTACATAGATGCCCCAAGAGAGGAAGGACCCTGCCTGAGATGGTTCAGGAAGTTAGGTGCAGAGAGCTCTGCCCCCTACTTTCTGTGTGACCTTGGGGAGCTCACTTCGAGTCTCTGAGCCCCTGACCCCATTGCAAAATGGTAAGAATGCACTTTGCAGAGCTGTGGCTTAGAGGATCACTCTTCTACCTACTTTTGGAGAACACATTTACCAAGCAAGGCCAAGCGCCACTTCCCATATGTTAGCTCATTTAATGCAGGTGGCCCTAAGAGGTAAACGTGGCTTCTATGCTTTACAGATAAGGAACCTGAGGCCAAGAGAGGTTAAGTAACATGCTCAAGGTCCCACAGCCAGGTGTCAGGGCTGCGTCCCCAGCCTACCTGCCTGACTTCAAACAAAACCTGTGATCCCAACAGCCAAATTGTGGCCCTGTCCCCGAGTGCATGGCCATGTGTGCTGACCCTCTGTCAATAAGGAACTAGGAGGAGGGCTGGTTTGCAGGCCAAGAGCAGCAGCATGCCTGAGACCCAAGAGAAAGGACACAGGAGAGAAGAAAGGACTCCATTCTATTGCTGAGTGGTATTTCCAGATGTGTGAACCTAATTTTAATGTGAGATGCACATCTTAGGCTTTCCAGATCAGAGTAAGAGAGACTCAGTATGAACACTGGTAACTCAGCTGCATCCAGATGGCTGATAGAAAAAGCATCTGTATGAGAAATTAGGGGGCAGGCGGGCCATTAGACCAGGATCAAGCGTCTCGGATTCTACAGAAGTGTCGGGTTTAATGATTATCTATTCCTGGGCTGAGCACTTGACTGCCCTTGCTTTATTTAAGTCTCACGGCATCCTTTAAGGTGATACTGTATCCCATTTTATAAAGGTAGGAACTGAGCCCAGAAAGATTCCAGTCCTGGCTGTGTGCCTCTAGGTAGAGATAGAATCTTTCTGGGCCTTAATTTTCTCTTCTAAGAAACTGAAGGAGAGCTGTAAATCAGGAATTGGTCAGTTTTTTTCTATAAAGGGTGAGATATTAAATATTTTAGGCTTTGTGGACTGTATCATCTTTGTTGTGACTACTCGATTCTGCTCTTGTAGTGTAAAAGCAGCCAAAGACAATATGTAAATGACAAAT
Source organism: Galagoides demidoff (assembly GCA_963574575.1). NCBI lineage: Eukaryota > Metazoa > Chordata > Mammalia > Primates > Galagidae > Galagoides > Galagoides demidoff. Next base: position 7,920 of record CAUYQV010124445.1, read on the forward strand.
GAGCATGCATGTTCCAATAAAACTTTATTTTCAAAACAGGCAGAGGCACTTCACCTCCGCTAGGATGACTATAATCTAAACATCATAGTAACAAGTGTTGGTGAGGATGTAAAGAAGTCAGACACTGCTAGTGAGAATACAAAATGGTGCAGCTGCTCTCAAACACAGCCTGGAAGTTTCCCAAATAGTTAAACATAGATTTACCATATGACTTGCCATTTTCACCCCTAGGTATATATATATACACCTGAGTACTGAAAATGTATGTGTACACAAAAACTTATACATGAATGTTCATGGTGGTATTACTTTATAACAGCCAAAAAGTGGAAGCAGCCCACATGCCCATCAACTAGATGAATGGATAGACACAACGTGGCCATTCATAGGATGGAATATTATTCAGCTATAAAAAGAAATGAAGTACTGGTACAGGCTACAGCATGGATGAACCTTGAGATTACCCTAAGTGAAAGAAGCCAGGCATCACAGATTGTAGGATTCCGTTAATATAAAATGTCCAGAGTAGACAAATTCATAGAGACAGAAAGCAGAATAATGGTTGTCAGGGGCTGAGATTGGGGGGAATCAGGACACAGGGTGTCTTTGTGAAATGATGAAAATATTCTCAAATTGACCTTGGTGATGGTCACACATATCTGTGTCTATACTAAAAACCACTGAACTGTGTACTTTAAATGGATAAATTGTACAGTTTGTGAATCATATTGCAATAAAACCATTATAAAAAATTCCATTTACTATCCAGGCACAGTGGCTCACACCTGTAATCCTAGCACTTGGGGAGGATCCCTGGAGGTCAGGAGTTCAAGACCAGCTTGAGTAAGAAAGAAACCCCATCTCTACAAAAAATAGAAAAATTACCTAGGTGTTATGGTGGATGCCTGCAGTCTCAGCTTCTTGGGAGGTTGAGGCAGAAGGATCACTTGAACCCAGGAGTTTGAGGTTGCTGTGAGGCTGATTCCATGGCATTCTCACCTGGTTGACACAACCAAGCATAATATAAAAAAAAAAAAAAATTTCCATTTACCAATTAAGCAAAAAAAGGATAGGAAAGAAATTTGGGGAGTAGATAAAAGTGTTCCAACAATTGATTTTGGTGCTGGTGGCATGATTATGTTTATTTACTAAAATGTAACAAATTGTACATTTTAAATGGGTAAATTTAATCCTATGTAAATTACTCCTCAAAAAAATTCTTAAAGGAGGAGGAAAAAACCCAAACTGGCGATTTGGCTTGCAAGCCATGGTTTGCTAACCCTTAATCTAAGTGATGAGGGTTATCAGAACTCCTTAGATTCCAAGTAGGCAGTAATCCAACTCAAGCTCGTTTAGGCAAAATGAGGAATTTCTTGGCATACACAATTGAAAAGTCTAGAGAATAGGCAAAATGTTAGCCAGGGTTCTCCAGAGAAACAGAACCAAGAAAATATGATACATACATATACATGTATTAAATCTACATCTGCTCGTGCACACATATGCATGTATATACATGTATGAAGCCTGTCCGGAATGAATGCAGCTGTGCATGCCTCTATTTTTCGTAGTACATGGCTGGATACTTTCCAGGCAGCGTTATTATACTTTATGATAAACTGGCTAATGCAGCAGTGGAAGCTAAGAAGTACCATGATCTGCCACCAGCCAGCTGCAGAGCCAGGAAAAGCCAGGGTGTAATTCAGTCTGAGTTCAACGACCTGAGAACCAAGGGAATTCAGATCGTAAGTCCCAGTCCAAGAGCAGGAGAAGACAAGGTCAGATGGCCCAGCTCAAGTATTACAGCAAGGGGAGGAAAAAGGGGTGAATTCCTCCTCTCTTCCCGTTTTGTTTGGCCCTCTACGGATTGGATGATGCCCACCTTGGAGAAGACAGTCTACTCTTTCTGAGTCCACTGATTCAAATACTAATCTCATTCAGAAATACCTTCACAGACACACCCAGAAATAATGTTTAATCTTGGCAACTTCATAACATTAACCATCACAGTGGGCTTCAGGTACTATTGAATCCAGGGGTACAAATAGCATCAGCATCTGGACTCTTTTCCACATTGCTTCCATCTCCATCTCCATGAAATGGCTGCCAGAAGGTCCTGTCCCATTTCCTCAGCTCAAGTCCAGCAGAATAGATATAGTAGCCTTTTCCAAAGGATGTTGCAGAAACCCTGTGTCCAGTGGTTCTGATTGGACCACAAGACCAACTTCAATCCATTCCCTGTGGCTGGGAGAATTGTAATTGGCTGATCCTGAGTCACGTGGCAGCCTGACATTGAAGGATGCATTTCATATCATTCAAAGCCCAGGGGCACACATGGAGGAAGAAGGGGAGCAGTGACTCCCCAGAGGAAAATGGGGTGCTAGCCTGGGGGGACCCAACAGCAGCATTCAGGAAGCGTTTCTCATGCCCAATATTTTTGCTTAAGCAGTTCCCAACACCAAAGGAGTTAAATAAACATTGTTAGTCATGTTCACTCAATGACAAATTGAAGCCCCCAAGAGTGAGGATAGCCTGCAGGTCACTGGCAAAGCAAACCCCTCGCCCCCAGTATTTCACCTTTGCTCTCAGCATGAGGTTTAACTACCTGCAAGTCAAGACAAAAGGGGTCATTTATTCAACAGACGGTTATTACAGCCAGCCATGCACACCATGTCTGTAAAATTCTCTTAGATCAGGAAATTGAAAGTCCTGGAAATTAAGGGGCAGATGTAAAGACTGTGTAGCAGAGCCCAGGGCTGGCTCCCGAGGAGCTCTGGGGGCAACACCCCACTGCCCAGACAGCTGAGCCTTTTAGGGCGGCAACAGAGCCTTGAGAAGTCCCCCTCTGATGCCTGCAGAGCTGCTGTCTTCACCTCCCCAGGAGGGGAAGCTGGGTCCGATCAAGAGGAAATCAGAAGCGTGGGGGTCTTGGTTCCTAGGGGCCTGGGGGGCTGATGCTAGTAAGCTGCAGCACTGGGGATAGGTTGTTTGGCTTCTCTGGGTCTCAGGGTCAAATGAGAATGAAAGGGTCTTCGTTTATCTTTCAGCTCTGTCAGGCTTTGTGGGATGTGACCCTGGCCCACCTCTGTCCTTGTGTCACCTTCCCTATCCCCACTACTCTCCTACCTCCTCTTACCTGGCTTTCTGTTGCTTCCACAAAAGATGCTTGTTGCCACCTCTGAGCACTCCCACATGCTGTTCCCTCTACCTGGAAGGGTCCTCCTTTCCCTCATCTTCTCAAGACTGGGGTTCAGTCTTCACCGTGCTCCCTCCTGCCCCTCCCCTGACTCTCTCTCTCTGTCCAGTTTTGTTTTCTCTGTGGCACTTAATGCTGTCTGAAATGATCGTGTTTATTTACCTTTTTCTTTAGCTCTTGTCTGCCTTCCTCCAATAGAATTCATCTACATCATGAGAGCAGAGACCTCATCTGTCTCCACATCTGTATCTCCCTGGGGCTTATTAGAATAATGTCTGGCACAAAATAGGAGTTTATGAAATATCTGTAGAGTGAATATTGAAATTCTGTCCACCCTCAGAACGCAGCCATGAGGCCTTTTCCAAACTTCCCCATCCCTCCCCCATCCAGCTTCAAAATTTACCTATTTCCCTGGGCCTCCTGCTTTTAGTCTGCCAAAAGACTATGTAACAGATCCCAGGGCTGGCTCCCAAGGAGCTCTGGGGTCAACACCCCACTTCCGGCTCGGAGCCTGTGGCTCAATCGGCTAAGGCGCCAGCCACGTACACCTAAGGTGGAGGGTTCAAATCCCCAGCCCGGGCCCGCCAAACAACAATGATGGCTGCAACCAAAAAAAATTGGCCAGGCGTTGTGGTGGGTGCCTGTGGTCCCAGCTACTTGGGAGGCGGAGGCAGGAGTCTCGCTTGAGCCCAGGAGTTAGAGGTTGCTATGAGCTGTGATGCCATGGCACTCTACCCAGGGGGATAGCTTGAGACTCCGTCTAAAAAAAAAAAAAAAAAAAAAAAACAGCCCACTTCCCAGGCAGCCAAGCCTTTTAGGGCAGCAACAGAGCCTTGAAAAGTAACCTTTTGCCTTTATAGAAGACAGTAGGACATCATGGTATATAACTAGGACTTTATTATTTATATATTTATGAGATAGGATCAGTCTTATTCTGTTGCCCAGGCTAGAGTGCAGGCATGTTGTCATAGCTCACGGCAACCTCAAACTCCTGGGCTCCAGCAATCCTCCTGCCTCAACCTCTGAGTAGCTGGTGCTACAGGCACATATCACCACACATGGCTAATCATCCTTAGAGATGAGACCTTGCTATGTCGTCCAGGCTGGTCTCGAACTCCTGGCCTCAAGCAATTCTCCTGCCTTGACTTTCCAAAGTGCTAAGATTGTAGGCATGAGCCACTGTGCCTAGCCTGGAACCAGGGCTTTAGAGTCAGATATACCTGTATCCTGATTCCAGCTTTGCCACAAGCCATATAGCCCTAAAAAAGTCACGGCACTGCTCTGAGCCTCATCTGTATAAATGAAGATCTGAATGGAATCTATCATGTGGGGTTTGGGAAGAGAATGGACATAAACTCTATAAGGCCAACGTTTTGTCTATTTTGTTGAATTCTTCTGTGCCAGGAACAGTGCCAGGCTCAGAGTGGGTGCACGGTAACTAGTTGCTGCAATGAATTGATGTTAGCAAAATGCTTAGCACAGAATCTGGCAAAGAGTAAGTAGTCACTGCAGTGGGTCTTGGGGGGTGTGTCCACAGCTGTCTTCACCCCTCTATCATGAGTTCCTTTTGGGCAAGGCTTTCATCTTAATTCTCTTGGTATACTAAGGGCCCAGGAAAGGGACTCACCTCCAAGATGATCACTAAATATTTTATCACTGATAGAAAAAAATTATAAAGTAGGGGTGATGTGCTTCACTGGCTCCAAACATCCAGTGCCCCTTTGCAGTCCTAAAACCTGGGGCCCAGTCCATGACAGTGTCCAGTCTGTCAGAGAGGCCTGCCTTTATTTCTTCTCCTTGTTTCCCCAGACATTGGTCTCTCCGGAAGCTGAGCTTGTGTCTCTTTCCTCCTTTCCATCTCTCTATAGTGCCTGTCCCAGCAGGCCTTCAGTCCTGACCACCAGGCCAGGACACAGAGTCTAAACTCTTCCCGTCTGTCAAGCCCCTATCCACAAGTCTGGCGGGCTCCTTCCTCTGTGCCATTGCTAGCCCGACGTGCCCCACCACTTCCTTTCCTTCCAACTGCCTCCCAGCATGACCTGCTTCTGACTCAGCTAGGCACCGCCTCTTTCTAGAAGCTTCTCCACCAACCCCCACCCCCAAGGGTGCAATTAGGAGTCCCTTGTCTCCTTCCTCAAGGCCTCTCCGTTTACCCGACACTCCTGCAGCCCTTCCTACGTGGGAGGAAGTTGCCCTTCCTCTCTCCTCCCCACTAGCTGTGAACATCTGGAGGACACAAGCAATGCCACTTGTCTTTGTCTTCACTGCCCTCAAAAGTGCCTGGCACACAGTAAGGGCATAATCGACGCTTTACTGAATGAGGGGATGAATGTATGCAGGCATGCATGTTAGTGCTGTGGAGACTGCACCCATCCTGGTCACCAGTGCATAAGAGATTGGCTATCGCATGCACCCATTAATTGAATGCATGAATGAATGAATGGGCAAATGGATGAAAGGATAATTCCTTCAATGCCTAGGTGAAATGACCGTTTCCACACAGAGTAATCAACCATCCCAGGTTGCCCAGGACATGGGACTTCCAGTGGTAAATCCAGGCAAACTAGGAAAATTTGGTCACCCTACTCTACCACAGAGGTAATCCAAGACACCCTATAACAAGTGTCCTCAAACCACGGCACGTGGGCCACATGTGGCCTACCTAGGACATTTATCTGGCCCGCCGGGTGTTTTTGCCACCACTGCCTGTCCCGCTTAGCAGCTGACTCGTCCCAGGGCCCACAGTCCAGCCCTCCAACGATCTGAGGGACAGTGAACTAGACCCCTGTTTAAAAAGTTTGAGGACCCCTACCCTATAAGGTATAGGGTCATTTGCTAATGTATCCAGTCACCTAATTTTGCATGAGAGCAGAGATCATCTTTCCTGACCGTGACCCATAATAACCCTTCAAGGCTAAACAGAAATGGGCTTCAAAAGGTCTTTGTCCTCATCATTTAAGACCCTGTCTAAGCTTTTCATGAACGTTTTCTTCTTTAAATGTCCCCACAACCCCATGAAGTAGATATTTTCTTTCTCATTTTACACATGAGACCATTAAAGCCTGGAGTTAAAGTGACCCATCAGCACACCTAGGAAGCCCACAGCACTTAAAACAGGTCATTCGGGTTCCCAATCTCATGCTTGGTGGGCACCCAGAGGTTGTCCCTCTCACACACGCCAGGCCCTGGTCCTAGGGCACATGGCTATTTTCTGAGGCCCTCGTGTGGCCCCTGAATACATGGCTAGGTGAAAGTCACCTAGAGTCCTGTCCTCCAGCTGCCAGTCCAAAAAACTTGAGCTCTAGAGAGAGTCACCACAACTCCCAAGTGGGGAGAATATCACTACTCTCCAATTCTGGAGATTGACAGGGCCAAGTTTAAAGGCTTGGGACTGTCCCTCATTTCTAACAGTCCTGTCTCTGCCCAATGAACATAAAAGCAGGATAAACAGGTCCTTAAGGCCAGGAGATGATATCCGTCTCCAAGGGCTGCCCTAACAACATGCCCCCAAACAGAGAATGAGGCTGGGCACAGTGGCTCACACCTGTTATCCCAACACTTTGGAGAGCAGGTGGATTGCTTAAGCTCAGGAGTTCAAGACCAGCCTGACCAAGAGTAATAAGACCCAGTCTCTAAAAATAGCTGGGCATTATGGCAGGCACCTATAGTCCCAGTGACTCAGGAGGCTGAGGCAAGAGATCACTTGAGCCAAAGAGTTTGAGGTGGCTGTGAGCCATGATGCCACAGCACTCTACCAAGGGTGACAAAATGAGAGACTGTCTCAAAAATAAAGTAAAATAAAATGAAAAGTAAAATCAGAGAAATTATTCCATCACAGTACTGAAGGCCAAAAGTTCAAAATCAAGGTTTCCACGGGGTTGGTTTCTTCTAGAAGCTTCAGAGAAGAATTTTTCTGTGTCCCTCACCCAGCTTCTGGTGGCTCTAGGCAACCCTGGGCTTTGGCCTTGTGGCGACATCACTCCCATCTCTGCCTCTGTTGTCACTTGGTCTTCCTTCCTTTCTTTTTTTTTTTTTTTTTTTGAGACAGAGTCTTACTTTGTTGCCCTCAGTAGAGTGCTGTGGCATCACAGCTCACAGCAACCTCAAACTCTTGGGCTCAAAGGATCCTCCTGCCTCAACCTCCCAAGCACCTGAACGATAGGTACCCACCACAATGCCCGGCTATTATTAGAGACAAGATCTCACTCTGGCTCAGGCTGGTCTCGAACTCATGAGCTCAGGTGATCCATCTGCCTCAGCCTCTCAGAGTGCTGGTATTACAGGTATGAGCCACTGAGCCCAGCCCTTCCTTTCTTTTTGTCTCTGTGTCCACTCTTCTTATAAGAACACCAGTCATTGGGTTTAAGGCTCACTCTAGATCTAGGTTGATTGCATCTTGAGATCCTTAACTAATTACATCTAAGACCCTATTTGCAAATAAGATCACATTCAGGGGTTCCAGGTGGACGTGGATTTGTGTGTATGGGTGGGGTGGGGAACACTGTCCAACCCACTGCCGAAGTTCATTGCCCTGGAGGCTCCCAGATACAGCGTCTGCTACAAACGTTACCCACTTCAGGTGTCCTGTTCACACCGGGCACCCCTGTACCAGCTGCTGCCCCTCCTGCACTGACACCGCCAACACCCACGTGCCCACTCCGCCCCTCCAGGCTTCCCGACAGCCCTGCGTGCCAGTGGGAGACGTGTGGGGGAAACCACAGTTGAAGAATCCCAGCATGAGAAGAAGGAAAGTGCTGACTTAAAAATTGAAACCCTGACAGATGTAGCGCTTTTTAACTCTGCGATGGGCCTGTTGGCGCTTGTCAGATCCTAGCACGTTGGCTAATGTGCATTTTCATCAAAGGGATGCGCCTGCTCCGGCTCCCACAGCCTGCCCAATCTCTTTGCTTCCACTTCCCTGGCTCAGTCGTCCCTGACTGCTCTCTCCCCTCCCTCCTCCTAGGGTCTGGCTCTGGCACACTGGCTAGAATACAGTGTCTTGGTCATAGCTCATCATAACCTCCAGCTCCCAGGATCAAGTGATACTCCTGTCTTAGCCTCCTGAGGAAGTGGGACTGCAGTGTGTGTTACCAAACATGACTAACTTTAAATTTTTTTTTTGTACAGACAGGGTCTTGCTATGTGGCACAGGCTGGCCTTGAACTCCGGGCCTCACGTGCTGCTCCGGCCTCAGCATTCCAGAGTGCTGGGATTACAGGTGTGAGCCGCGGTGCCCTGTTTTCAGACCCTTCCTTTGTCACTGTCCTCTGTCTCTGTGCCTCCTCTCACTGTCCCGTATACCCCCACCCCGTCCCCTCTTCCCTGTGTCTCTGACCTCCCTGTGCTGTCTCCACACTCCTTCTTTTCTGTTAGTTCACCAAGACAAACATTTGTTGAGCTCCTACAGAATTCCAGGGACTGTGCTCATGGTGCGTATCTTTGTTTGTTTGGGCTGCCCCAGCACAACACCTGAGACCGGGTCATTTATAAACAACAGAGAAATGTATTGCTCTTGGTTCTAGAGGCTAGAAAGTCCAAAATGAAGGTGCTACCAGATTTTGTGTCTAGTGAGGACCTGCTCTCCACTTCCCAGATGGCACATCCTTGCTGTGTCCTTATGTGATGGAAGGGGTAGATGGGCTCCTTCAGGCCTGTTTTATGACAGCATCAATCCCATTCAGGAGGGCTCCACTCTCCTGACCAAATCATCTGCCACAGCCCCCACCTCTTAATATCAACATGCTGGGGATTCAGCTTGGGGGCGAGGGTGACGCAAACATACAGACCATAGCAATGAGAATGTGAATCCCAGCAAGACACTATTACCTGTCCCCTAGGGTCACAGCTGCCCCTTCCAGCCCTGCCATGGTGCCATCTTCTCTGTAGCTCTTTCCTCTTCTTTCCCCTCTCCCTTCAACTTCCTCCTCCTTAGGATCTTCTCTCCCTCTTTTTTCAGGCCACTTCACCCAACACTTCAGTGCCTCGTACCATGCACCATATTCGGTGCCGGAGATGAAGACGGGAATAAGAGGAGGTCCCTTTGTTGTCTAAGAGTCTTCTTGTCTTCTCTCTCTCTCAACCTCTCTTCCCTCTCTTCCTCTCTCTCCAACATCCCTCCCTGTTACTTCAAAACACTCCCCATCCTTGTCCAGTTCCTTCACTTATGCCCAGCTCCAAGCTTCAGGGTCCTGAACAAGAAGGTGGACTGCTAATTGCATGGCCCCCTCTGTCTTCCTCCAGGCCTGGCATGTTGCAAGTGTTGCTGGAGCTACAGGCTGGGAACAGCTGATGCATGTGGACAGCCAGCTGATCCAAAAAGCCCTTGCCCTGCCGGCCCCAGACCCAGAACTGCTGATTAGCCGGATATGTCTGACTGAACAGGAGTGGTTTTCCGAGGCCTTGGCCCTGCAGGCAGTCAGGGAAGGCTGATGCAGGTGGACACACGATCAGGAGCACAGCGAGAAGCTCCCTGACTGGCCTCTGAGCTGGGCTGGCTGATTGGAAGTGATGCTCAGGGTCAGTGGCTGGCTGGACCCCAGGGGAGCCCAGGGCAGATCAAAGGTGGATGGTGCCCAGGTGCTAGAAACCATGGTTAAAAAGGAAGTCAGGGGTGGGGCTTTCTTCCCTGGGCTGGAGATTTGCAGGACGCTTGCCTGGGTTCTGCATTCTTAGAAATGCAGGAGGTCATCAAACTGTAGCTCTGTTCACTCTGGGAAGCCCTGTTTTTCTTCCCCCTCAACTCCACATCCCCTAGGTTTATTCTATACAAATGATCCCCCTTGCCTGTGATTGGTTCCCCAGTGGCCATGTGATCCAGTGACAGGAGAGCCCACTGGGTCTTCTGGGAACTCTTTCCACCTAAAGTAGAGACACTGGGCTGGGCAGTTATGGCTGTGTCTCAATGGGAGGCTGGGAATCCCTGCAGCAGAGATATTGTGCCCCCAAGAATATCAGATTCATGTTGGAAAGAACTCACAATGTGAGAGAACACTGCAGCTGCGGGCTGCATCACAGCTGGAGTGCGCCCTTCCTTGGGTTTTCTATGGTGTGAAGTCATGGCTTCTCTTACTGTTTAAAGCTATTCCGGCCTGCCTCAGTTGTGTTGTCTATAACTTACAGCCTCAAGCACCCTAAATAACAGACTAGCATAGCATTTTTCTTCTGTAAGCATCATCACAGGTCATAATGCCTGTGCCCCAGAATTGCTGTGAGAATTCATGAAATGATGAATTTCACACTCAGTAAATTTTACTGTCATTATTACTAACATGTCAATACATTATTTGCAGTCAGGTATATGTGGTAGTTGTTGGAGCTGTTTGCCAAATAGTCCTGGTTCTCTCTCCTCCTAAGGATAATAATAATCGACTGGGCACAGTGGCTCATGCTTGTAATCCCAGCACTCTGGGAGGCTGAGGTGGGAGGATCCCTAGAGCCCAGGAGTTTGAGATTGGACTGAGCAAGAGTGAGACTCCATCTCTACTAAAAATAGAAAACTTAGCCCAGTATTGTGGCAGGTGCCTGTAGTCCCAGCTACTTGGGAGGCTGAGGCAGGAGGATTGCTTTGAGCCTAGGAGTTTGAGGTTATTGTGAACTAAGTTGACACCATGGTATTCTACACAGGGCAATGGAGTAAGACTGTCTTAAAAAAAAAATTTAAATAGCATTTCTTAGTCAATTTTGGGGTGGGAGAAGCCACATGACTAATTCCCACAGGCTGGCACTGCTCCAGCCATCTGCGGGTACGCTGGCCCAGCACTGCCTTCATCGATGATGTGACAGAATGGGCAAAATGCTGCCTACCTCAGTGACACTCGGGCAGGGCATCTGTGACAAAGCTGCCTGGGCTCCAAGTGACCCAGCTCCCCCTCAATTTATACACACAGCCATTTTCCCTCCAAGACACCCAAATGCCACCTTGGGAGCAATTTGCACTGCTAACATCATCACCAGGCCCTTTAGGCCCAGTGCAGACTGGAGCTGCTCGCCAGGCCTCCTCCCTGCGTGATGAATTCTTTCTGGGGAGGGACTCAGGTTGCTCTTCCTGTGATCTGCTTTTATAGGGTTTTCCTATAAATCTGGAAGTCATGGGTCTGTGTGGAAGCCCCAGTGGCAGATGGGGACTTACCTCGGGCCCCATGAAAAATCAATGATTCCAAAACAAACAACCAACCAGAAAATAACCAGAGTTGATGAGGGTGTGGTGGAGTCTGAACCCTGCCTTGTATTTTGCTGATAGGAAAGTAAAATGGTGCAGGAAAAGTTTGGGGGTGTCTCAAAAAGTTCAATATAGAGTTGCCACATGACCTGGCAATCCCACCCCTAGGTACATACCCAAGAGAATTGAAAATATATCTTCACACAAAAACTTGTACACATAATAAGTGTACATACACCACATTAGTCCTAAGAGTCAAAAGGTGTCCACCAATGAACGAAGAGATTAATAAACGTTATATCTGTGCAATGGAATATATTCCATTCCGGCAAAAGGGAATGAAGCACTGACACTGATTCATACATGATGAATCTAGATGAATCTAGAAGCATGGTGCTGAGCAACAGAAGCCAGACATAAAATGTTACATATATGATTTCATGTATAAGAACTATGCAAAGGGCCAGGCATGGTGGCTCATGCCTGTAATCCTAGCATTCTGAGAGGGCGAGGCTGGTGGCTTGCTTGAGCTCAGGAATTCCAGACCAGCCTGAGGAAGAACGAGACCTGTCTCTACTAAAAATAGAAAAACTAGCCAGGTGTCTGGTGAGTGCCTATAATCCCAGCTATTCAGGAGGCTGAGGCAGGAGGATCACTTGAGCTCAGGAGTTTGAGGTTGCTGTGGGCTATGATACCACGGTACTGTACCCAGGACAACAGAGTGAGATTTCGTCTCAGAAAAAAAAAAAAAAAGAACTATCCAGAGTAGATAAATCCAGGGGGAGAAAGAATATGGGGTGAATAAAGAATGGGTGGATACAGGGTCTCCTTTTGGGTGACACAAATTTTTTGAAAGTCAATAGAGGTGGTGGTTACACGACCCTGGAGGTGTATTAAGTGACACTGAATTGTATGCTTTAGCACAGTTAATTTTGCCATGTCCATTTCACTCCATTTTTCTTAAACATCAATAATTGCAAATGGAGTAGAGAAGCATCAGGCTGGCAGAAAAGAGAAATAACACTCAACTCTGCCTCTAGAAATACCCAAACCCACTTCTGGCTTTTGAACCCCTTGTAATGTCATTCAAGCACAGAGTCCAGCACACAGTAAGTTCTCAACAAATGTTCATTCATCCCCTGCTCCCACCTTGCGTGCATCTTATATAAAGGGGGAACAGTTCTCTTACCCATTATAACTGGCACACTTGAACCTTTGGACTGAATCACATCTGCCACTTAGGGAAGGTCTTATTTGCCTTGTACTCTGACCACGAGCCGGCACTTTGTGCCCGGCATTACCTCCAGTCTTGCCAGCTTGACAAACCCTGCCCAGCTCCAGCCCCAACCAGTGTAATTACACGATGTGCTGGGTCTCCTTGCTGCTGTCGACAAGCTGGCATCTTAGCGAACTATTTATTAGGATCTGTCAGCCTGGCTGGGATTCCCCGGTCTGCCGTGTGCCTGGTTGCACCTCTCATCCTGGAAGGGCCCAGTTTAGTGGCCACTGGCCAGAGTCCTTGCACACTTCCGGAAGGTTCTTTCTCAGGCAGTTCCTGAGCCTCCCTGGGCTATTCTTGGGGTGTTAAGGGGAAGTGGGGGTGAGAATAGCAGCTGTGGCTCTGGTCACCTCTGTCCCTCCCAGACAGAATGTGAGCACCTGTTACATGCTGGGCATAGGCTAGGGGTAGATAGAGAGACAAGTTAGCTGAATGTCATCCCTAGGAGTTCACAGTCTAGGAAGGGACCAACGTAATTTGTGAAGCACAGTGCAAAATGAAAATGCAGGGCCCCTTGCTCAAAAAATCACTTACAAGTTCAAGGTTAAATGCAACAGCAGAGCATTAAATGAGCATTTCACTTCTAAGTGCTGGCTCTGTGTGGCTGCACTGATCTCGTGTCCATGAAGCTGGCCCCAGCTATGAACATTACTGACAGCTAACACGAACTGAGCACTTACTGTATGCCCGTGACTGTAGAGCTAAAGCATTAGGAATACAGACTCTGAACTCAGACTCCTGGATCAGATTCCAGCTCTGCCTCTTATTAAATTAGACAATCTCGGCTGGGTGTGGTGAGTGTGTGGCTCATGCCTGTAATCCTTGCACTCTGGGAGGCCGAGGTAGGTGGATCACTTGAGCTCAGGAGTTCAAGACCTACCTGAGTAAGAGCGATACGCCATCACTACTAAAAAAAATAAAAAATAAAATTAGAAAAACCAAAGCAAGAGGATCTCTTGAGCCCAAGAGTTTGAGGTTGTTGTGAACTATAATGACGCCATGGCACTCTACCCAGGCCGACAGAGTAAGACTCTGTCTCTAAATAAAAAAATTAAATAGCCAGGTGCAGTGGCTCATGCCTATAATCCTAGCACTCTGGGAGGCCAAGGAAGGTGGATCACCTGAGCTCAGGAGTTTGAGACCAGCCTGAGCCCCCATCTCAAAATTAGCCAGGTGGTGTGGTGGGCACCTGGAGTCCCAGCTACTCAGGAGGTTGAGGCCAGGGGATCACTTGAGCCCAAGAGTTTGAGATTGCTGTGAGCTGTGACGCCATAGCACTCTACTGAGGGTGACAAAGTGAGACTCGTCTCAACAACAAAACATAAATAAATAAATAAATAAATAAATAAATAAATAAATAAAGCAATGTCTCTGGACCTTAGGTTCCTTTCTGAAAACGGGGGTAATACTAATAAAGAGTGTAGACCTGGCCCAGTGCCCGTAGCACAGTGGTTATGGTGCCAGCCACATATACCAAGGCTGGCGGTTTGAGCCTGGCCCAGGTCAGCTAAACAACAATGACAGCTGCAACAAAAAAATAGCCAGGCGTTGTGGCAGGTGCCTGGAGTCTCATCTGCCTAGGAGGCTGAGGCAAGAGAATTGCTTGAGCCCAGGAGTTTGAGGTTGCTGTGAGCTGTGACGCCGCCGCACTTTACCGAGGGTGACATAGTGAGACTCTGTCTCAAGGAAAAAAAAAGAATGTAAGCCTGTGTCTGTCATGCAGTATCTGCTATGGAAGCGTTCACTATTATTTAATTTACATGTACCAGCTGATCTCCACAGTAATCAAAGAGGTAGATGCTATTTTTTTTAATTCTTATTCATTTATTTTTAAATTTCAGATTAATATGAGGATACAAACCCTTAGATTATATAATTTACACATGAAAGTTTAAGTCAGAGTGGCAGCTCTGACCTACATCCAGGGAGTGTGCCCTGTATCCATGTGTTGTAGCCACTGGGCAGGAAGCTACTCAACCTCTTCCACCCCTCCTCCCTTCTTGAACTTAATTGAGATTTTTCCTCCTGTGGGTCTGTGATTGTTAATTTCCTAATTGTAAATTGGTGCTGAGTACATGGGATGCTCGTTTTCCCAATCTTGTGATACTTTACTTAGGAGAATGTTCTTCAAATCCTTCCAGGTTGTTTGTTACAAAGGATGCAAAATGTTCATCTTTTTATGGCTCAATACTATTCCATGGTGTACAGATCCATTCATGCCTTAATGGGTACTTGGGTTGTTTCCACATCTTGGCCATTGTGAACTGAGCAGCTATGAACATTCAAGTGTAATAGACGCTATTATTATGTCTGTTACCAGGTAGGGAAACCGAGGCACACCTAGGTTAGGTGATTTCACCTCAGTCATTCAAAGGCAAGGCCTGGATTTGAACCCAAGCCACCATTGTGTCCGGTCTTGTGGGCCAGGAGACATTCCTTGAGGGACACTGTGCTTTGCCTGGTTCTGAGTTGGTGTTTATTAAACATGAATGGAATCAAGTCATTGATTTTGGATTCTCCTGGATTTCAAATTCTTAGCTCTTGGAATAAGCCCACTCCCCTCCAGGAAGCTCTGCCCAGAAACGTGTATAGTTGGCTTAGCTTGGCAGTCTCGTGTGGCCTGAGTCACATTGATGGCGCCGTGAGAAGGGCAGGAAGGATGAGAGAGGTAAAATATTGATCTCAGCACAAAAGCCTGGAGAAACTCCAGTATCTCCACAAGGCCATATCCATCCTCTTCTCTGGTCCTTCTAGCCCCTACCCCAGGCAGACAAAGGAGCTAAACCACCCAGGATGGCTCCAGGCAGAGAGGAGCTAGTAAGCCATCACCTCCACTATCCTGTGCTTTGTGGTCTAGGGACAGGAATCCCCAAAATTCAGACAGGCAAAGGAGGGCAGAGGTGTCAAAAAGGCCTTAGGAAAGTGCTTCCAGGGATCTCTCCTTGGAAGGCTTCTTCCTGACTGTCTCCTGGGAGGAAGAGTGATCTGTGGATTCTTACTACAAAACAGCCAAAACTTAGCCTCACCCCCAGAATTTCCCAGGAGCAAGCTGGGGGTGGAGGGGATGAGTTTAGCAGCAGCCATTGATCCTTTCCAGATGCCAGGCTCCGTGCCTTGCAGGCAGCCCAGCCGGCCAGTGGCTCCTTGTCCCAGGCCTGCAGGCCACCAGAAAGGGGAAAGGGACAGAATCTGCTCAAGCTGGGTACTTCCTGGGAGACACTGAACCGTCCTGCCCCAGGCGGCTGGTTCTCTCCTTTTGAGGGGCAACCATACACATACCATGATTTGTTTTCTTTCTTTCTTCAAAGAAAAATGTCTTTTTACTTTTTATTTTAATCTATTTCAGACCTGCAGAAAAGTTGCAAGAATAGCGCAAAGAATTCCCACAGACCCTTCCCCGGATTCCCCAGATATTAACACTTTATTATGTTCGCTTTATCCTTGTCTCTTTCTCTCACCACAGACAGAGAAGTAGAGATGAGGGAAAAAAATGCACGTTTTTCCAGAATGATTTAATAGTGAGTTATAGACATAACCCCTCTTTACCTCCAAATACTTCAGTGTGGATATTCTGAAAACAAGAGACAGTCTCTCACAAAACTATAATATAGTGGTCTAACTCAGGGAATTAACAATAATACAGCATTATTGTCTAATTTACAAACTTTACTCAGATCTCGACATTTGTCCTGATAATGTCCTTTTTCACAAAAGGAAAAGCTGGATGTCACATGGCATTAGGGGTTGTCCCATCTGTCTTGCTTTCTTTAGTCTGGAACAGTTGTTCTGTCTTTTTGTCTTTCATGACATTGCACTTTTTATTTCAAGAGAACAGGTTAGGCTCGGCCCCTATGGCTCAAGTGGCTAAGGTGCCAGCCACATACACCTAAGGTGGTGGGTTCAAATCCAGCCCGGGCCCACCAAAAAACAATGACGGCTGTAACCAAAAAATAGCTGGGCGTTGTGGCGGGCACCTGTGGTCCCAGTTACTTGGGAGGCTGAGGCAGGAGACTCGCTTGAGCCCAGGAGTTGGAGGTTGCTGTGAGCTGTGATGCCACACCACTCTACCCAGGGGGATAGCTTGAGGCTCTGTCTCAAAAAAAAAAAAGAGAACAGGTTATTCTAAAGCGTGTCCCTCAGTTTGGGTTTGTCAGCCATTTCTTCATGATTAGATTCAGATTATGCACTTTGATTCTTCTCAATGCATCTTGTAAGGTGGCACACATTATCAATTTGTCCCAGTCTGCTGATGCTAACTTTGATTGCTAGTTTCAGTTACCTTCTAATTTTTTTTAAAGCTGAACAATAAATAAATAAATAAATAAATCTCAGAGATGCTTGAATTCTAGTGATATTCTTCTGAAGTCCCAGCCCAGAAACCATAGACCATCACCCTCACCACCAATTTTTCTATTCATAGCAAAAAAAAAAAAAGAATGTATCAGTCATCTATGGCTGTGTAACAAACTATCCCAAAACACAGTGGCTTAAAATAAGTACACATTTTATTGTTCATGTTTCTGTGAGTCAGGAATTCAGGTAGGGCCCAGCTGAGCAATTCTTCTGCTTTACCTGGTATCAGCTGGGTTCGTTCAGGTGGGCTGCATGCCACCTAGAGCTTGGCTGAGGCTAGAAGACCCAAGATGCCCTCATATGTCTGGCTGTTGGTATTGGCTATTGGCTGGGATGCTTGGTTCTCCTCCATGTAGCCTTTCCAGAAGGATAGCTTGGACTTCTTTCCATGGTGGCTAGATTCCAAGGAAGTGAAAATAGAAGCTACAAGGTCTGGAGGTTGTCCAGCCTTGCCTCTGCTGAATTCTGTTGCTGGAAGCCAGGCACAGGGCCAGCCTAGATTCAAGCAGAAGGTAAGTAACTCTTCCTTTGGATGGGAGGTGTGGCAAGTTCATTGTAAGAGAGCACAGTGAGATGGGATGTTTGGAAACATTCCATCTTTGAGGCACTTTACCAGCGGTCTGTACCAGCTGAGGCTTGAGCACACCAAGGGATGCCTGCTTACACACTCAGACTGTCCAAGAGAGCTGCAAATAAGGAAGTGGGCAATCAGCCTTTGCTATGCCTTTTCTTTTTTCTTTTTTTTTTTTTGCAGTTTTTAGCCAGGGCTAGGTTTGAACCTGCCACCTCTGGCATATAGGAGGAGGTGGCAGGTTTGAGCCACTCCTTTGAGCCATAGGCACCACCCTGCTATGCCTTTTCTAGAGGAATATCAGTCCCTGTGGTCTGAATATTTAGTTTTCACTCTCCTTTTTCAATGCAGTTCAATGCCAAAGATGTTTGCTGGACATCTGTTATATAGCAATATTTATTGAGTTCCTACTGTGTCTACAGGGCTCAGTGCTGAGGATATAGGGGTGGAAGTGACTTGGCCCTTGCCCTTTGGGAGCTCACAGCCCAGAGATAAAATTTATCTTTGTTAAAAGAAAAACCTAGACAAGTTAAACTAAACAGAGTTTAATTGAGCCACAAACTATTCCTGCACTGGGCAGCCCCCAAACCAGAATAGGTTCAGAGAGACTCTGGTGGTAGCATATGGAAAATGAAAGTGAGGTATAGAAACAGCTGAATGGTTACAACTTGGTGTTTGTCTTTTAGAAACACGGTTTGAACACTTGGCTGTCTATGATTGGTCAAAATCAGTGATTGGCACATAGGTTACAGTCTGTTTACACATCCAGTTAGGTTACAGTTCACTATGTAAAGAGAAACCTTTAGGCTTAGCTTTAAATATGCTAAGAGGCAGATTTAGGCTAGACTTAATTTAACACCTACAAAAATCAATTGCAGATCATAGTCTAGGAAACTTGTATATAGAAAGTGAAATCTAGAGTAGGGAGTGACCAAGTGTGCCTACGGGCCTAAGGAAGGAACAGGAAAAGGACAATGGCAGTCTGACCCATCCCCTCCCCAGTCTTAGCTCTGGGCAGCCACAAACTCCTGGGCTTAAGTGATCCTCCTGCCTCAGCCTCCCTGCTCTCGACCAGGATGTCCACTCTTAAAGAAGGGATGGATAGGCAGGTAGGTGAGGCAGCTGAGGTGGAGGTGGGGGAGGCACATTGGGAAACTCCCAGCTGAGAATGGTAATCCACAGGCACCGTGAGGTTTGGGAGAGACCAAGGGATGATTGTGGACTAGAACTCCACAGTCTACTAATACTCGAGTTTCTATTGGCTGGGGTGAGAATAGGGAGGAGAATGTAGTCCAGGAGAGTTTGGAATGGAGAGCACGGCTTATATTCAGTGTTGCTGCAGGGTTGGGACTACATACAGCCTAGATTTAATTAGTATTGGATCACTAGACTGTAGTTCTTTGAATGCAGCTAAGTCCACAGTAGGAGCCTTACAGGGACC
Organism: Galagoides demidoff; assembly: GCA_963574575.1. Taxonomy (NCBI): domain Eukaryota; kingdom Metazoa; phylum Chordata; class Mammalia; order Primates; family Galagidae; genus Galagoides; species Galagoides demidoff. Next base: position 26,918 of record CAUYQV010124445.1, read on the forward strand.
CATAATTTATATGTGTTACATCTTTTTAAACACACACACATACAGTAATAAAAGAGGTCACATTTTCAAAAGGGATGTATTCTTGGAGATCTTTAGGTAATTAAAACCTCAAATAAGTCAAGCATAGCCCTGACAAGGGTGATGAGCCTGTCTCTTTATCAACTGGCAATAGTGCACCACAGTTTCGCCTGGTTCCCTTGGTTTGGAAACATTATTGATGTTTGTTTTTTTTCTTAATTTAAGGAGGTTTGTATTATTCCACATGCGCACCTGAAGTTGTATAGCACCGTTTCAGATTTACAATTCTTTCTCTGATTTCATCTTCATGAATGAGACAGTATGGCTCAGAGGGCTTCAGTCCTGTCCAAGATGCTGCGGGGAAAGTCTCCTAAACCCAGATGAGGGAAATAATCCCCCAAACTCCAAACTAGAATGGATCTTCCAGGGCTGGTCCTACAACCTAGCAGTAGAAAACTTGACTTGTGGAATCTCAGCCACTTGCTAACTTTCTGACCTTGGGCAAGTCCTTTTTAGCCCTTCTGAGCCTCAGTTTCTTCAGTGGTAGAAAGTGGTTACTAATAGCCCCCTGAAGGAAGAGATAACAGGTACAAAGTTCTCAGCATGGGGCCTCGCTCAAAGCAAAGGCTTAAAACTGGTCATTACGACATCACCTTGCACCTTAGTGTCCCGCTTATCTGTTTATGTTTGGTTACCTACCAGACATGAGTTCCCTAAAGGGCAGGGCCTGCAGCCCGCAGCCCCACCCCGCCCCACCCTGCACGCACGTGTAGACTCAGTGAATTCGGGACAGCACTGTGCAGGGGCAAAATTCAGTAGGTCCCCAGAGTTCTGCACCTTCTTTCTCGCCGTTGCAATCCAGGAGCTTCCTCGCTATCTCTCTAGGAGCAAAACCCCAGCCCTTCCCCATACCACTAGGTATGCGACCCCCATTTCCCCAAGCCACACCTCTCCATTCCAGGGAAGATGGAAAACACTGATAAAAGCAGTTTACCCTGAGGCACTGGGGACTCAAAGGGGCAGATTTGCATTTTAAAGGACCACTGTGGAGCCAGGGCAATGCTAAACCCAGAGAAAGGGCCCCAAATGCTAACAAGAAAAGTGGTGACTTGGGCCAAATAGCCAGAGACACAGAGACAGAAAGCCTTTTAGAAACCAAAACAATCACCTATTTACCCAACCTACAGAGGCCTGGTGCTGTGGGCACCTTAATTATTAGTTTCTATCCCCTAAACAGAAGATGTTGACAGAGACCAGAACTTGGAGAGGTAAAAAAGAACTTTCACAACAGCTACTGTCACCTACCCCCTAAGAGTAGGCATGACTGTGATCTCTATTGGCAGATGTGGAAACTCCTGCTCAGAGAGGTTAAGGGACTTCCAGGAGAACACACAGTGTACGGGCCACAGAGCTGGGATGGAGACCTGGTCGGTGCCACACCGAGGCTCAGTGCTCTTTTTGGAATCTTTCCCTCCCCCAGAGGCTGGGAGGCCCACTCAGAGGAATGGAATGTGTGACATTCACTGGCCTCACTGACTCCCCAAGAAGACCCTGAGGGATCTTGACTCACACTTTGGAAAATCTGTCCCCAGCCTCACGGCCCCCAGTCGGCCTGCCTCCCTCCCTGTGCTGTAGTTGCGCCAGATGTCTCAGTGTTCACTAAACATATTTTGCCCTTCTCCTCTGTACTTCAGTACGTGCTGTTCCTGAGTCTAGAATTCCCTCCTCCTCCCCACCCCCTTCGTCTCGAAAACTCCCTCACCTCCTTAACCATCCAGATTCAATGCCTGCCTGACCTAACTCACTCACTTTCTTATTTTTTTATCCCGTAACTTAAGGTTGCACGTGCATCTTTGCAAAGGTTGTGCACCGCAGGACTCTAAGAGCACCATTCACAGCCAGCTTCATCTCTTTCTTTATTCATCAGATCCTGCTCTTTCTGACTTTGGGCTCTGTTCAGAGGTGAAGATTGTGCTTCAAGAGTGAGAATCTGCTACCAGTGAGGAGAGTCAGGAGAAAGTGTTGAGGGACCAACCAAAGACTTACTCAGAGACCTACTCCCAAAATGCATGATGCTCTGGCAACTTGGCTAGCCCCCAGGGGGCTCCTTTGAAGGATCACACCGACTTAGCTATGTACATTCTGGCATGTACATTTTCAGAAATCCACTCCTAAATCCACAGTCACTCTTGCAAGGAGCTAACGTTTACTGAGCATTCGGTGGGTGCTATGTTTTTAAGATGTTTTATGATGAAAATTGTCTGACTTATTAACCAAGGGGTAGGATGGGTCTAACTCTCACCATTTAGAAATGAGGAAATCTAGGCTTGGAGACTAAAGCAGGCCAGGTCACTGTGCAGATGGGATTTGGACTAAGGGACCAAGGTCTCCTAGTGTTCAGAGCTAATGTGTTTTTACTATAACACGCTCATGTTTCTTTTATTCATTTGTTTATTTATTTTGGAGACAGAATCTGACTCTGCTACCCCAGGCTAGAGTGCTGTGGCATCACCATAGCTCACAGCAACCTCAGACTCCTGGGTTCAAGTGATTCTCCTGCCTCAGTCTCCTGAGTAGCTGAGACTACAGGCACCCGCTACAATGCCTGGCTAATTTTTCTCTTTTTAGTAGAGATGGAGACTTGATCTTCCTGAGGCTGGTCATAAACTCCCAAGCTCAAATGATTCACCTGCTGCGGCCTCCCAGAGTGCCAGGGTTACAGGCATGAACCACCATACCCACTCTCATCATTCGTTTTGTCCTTCAACCACTATTTCTTATGTTGTTTTGCAATCTTGGGAGTAGGAAATCTGAATTTCATGTGACTCATCCCTTGTGGAGACAGTTGATAGTTTTTCTCAATTGCCAGCAGGACTTTTTAGGCTTTTTGCCCTTGTTTCTTCTCCAAGGGGGTTAATTTGGGTAAGTCACTCCACACTCCTCCTTGGTCCTCCTGTGACAGGGGCGCTCCAGTCTCTGTCTGAGTCAGAGATGCTGTCACTGAGCATGAAGCCAGGGATCAAATTTCCAGCCACATTGGCCCTGGGTTCTAAAACAGATAAAACTCATCTCACAGTTTTTTCCCCCACTTAGACACCACAATTCTTTGCTTTTGTATAGTCTACTCAAGAATGTAGGCCACAGAGCATTAGTGATGAGCTTTAATTCTTTATTAATTTCTGTTCTGGCTTGGTCCCATAAGTCCAATATGTTTCAAAGACACTTAGGAATGGAGACTCAACCGACACTTACTGAGCACTCACCACAAGCTAGGCTCTTCCATGTTTTGGAAAAGGGTTCAGCAATCTATGGCCTGTGGACTAAATCTGGCCCACCACCTGTTTTTGTAAATAAAGTTTTATTGGCACACGGCCACTCCATTCATTTATGTATCATCTATGGCTGCTCTCATGCTGCAACAGCAGTTGAGTAGTTGCAACCATATGATTCTAAGAGCTGAATATATTTGCCCTTTGACTCTTTATTAAAAAAAAAATTGCCACCCAAGTTCTAGAAGACATTGGATGTTCTTTCTGACTACCCCAGTTTATGAACTCCCTTCTTATAATTGAGCAATCGTCCATATATTGAGGCAGAGGCCTCTGCTTACCAAAGAGGCTGAAAACACAGAAACCTCTAGAGTGGGTTGAATCATGGCCCCAGAAAGATGGGTTCACGTTCAAATGCCTGGAACCTCAGAATGTGACCTTATTTGGAAAAAGGTGTTTATAGATGTAATTAACTTTAGACTCTCAAGATGAGATCATCCTGGATTATTCAAGTGGGCTTGATACCTAATCCAATGACAAGCGTCCTTATAAGAGACACACCACAGACGAGAGGAGGCCACATGAAAACTGAGGCAGAGATTGATGCAGCCCCAAGTCTTGCTGGCAGTCAGTGGGAACTGGAAGAGACAGAGAGCTTCCTCCTCTAGAAACTTTCAGAATACAGCCCTGCAGGCACCTTGATGTTGGACTTCTGGCCTCCAGCACTGTGAGAAAGTAAATTGCTGTTGTTTTAAACCACCTGCTTGATGGTGGCAGCCACGGGCAACAAATGCAGTCTCTTTGCCAGCTACCCTTGCAGCGAGGACAGACACTGGGCATCTTCCCCAATTAAATGAGACGCTAATGGTGGGAGGAAGAGGAAACCCCACCTCTCCAGCGCTGGTAATAGGGAGAGCGGTGGGCGCCACAGCTATGTGGCATTTTCAGCAGTGTCAGTGGCTGCAGCTGTAGTGTACAGAATTGTCAGTGATGAGGGAGCCTGTAACTCTATCTGTGCTGAAGGGAACAGAAGTAGCATCTCTACTTATTGGGCTACTTCTGGGGCAATTTGGAGGGTTAATCCTGAAGGCACAAATCCCGAGTCTAATTTGCCAGCTAGAAATTCAGCAAGCCGCATCACATCCTTGGGGTATATTTTTTTGGTGGATAAAATTAGCCAGCCCTGTGTCTGTTGTCTTCAGGGGTATTCTGGAGCCTACTCAGGAGAGCCCACTGTTTGCATCTGTTCCCAACTCTTTGTTCAGTGACATTATGTTGTTAGCTTAAAATCGGCCGTGACAGGTGGATTTTCACCAAGGAAGTTGGCAGCTGCTACAAGTCAGGGATTTTTATATTTGAAGATTCAATTTATCCGCGTTCAGGCAGTCCCGAACAGGGTAGATTATATAGGTTTGTTCTTAACTTGAATCTGTATGTAAGTTGGAACAGATACATTTACCTATTACCTATAATAATCTCCATCCGTAAGTGTGAGTCATAGGTCAGTCAGATGTTTGTAACTCAGGGACTCCCTGTAATTGCCCCTGTTTGTAAGTGTGAGTTGTACATAATGCCAGATGTCTGTAACTCAGGGACTGCCTGTACCACAGGTTGTTTACAACTAAAATATCTGATGGACAGCCATAAGATATCTCATTTTATCTTCGTGTCCAGCCGATAAGAAAGATTTTATAATCATTTTTCTACAGATAAAGAAACTAAAGAGATAAATTCGAAGTCGTAAATCTATGAGGGGACTTATAGGAAACTGAACTTCTGATTGCACATCCTCTAAATCAAAACTTCAGAGTAAGGACCACTTTTTAGTTTTGAAAGTGAATATTTAAAGACAGGTTGTACCAAAAAACTAATAGTATAAACTTCCACAATATCCAAGGGATGCTGGGCCTAAAACCATCCAAAGCGCCCAGTGTCTTGTGCAGAAAATTGACAGGTCAGAGCTTAAGGATGAGGCATTTAGATCCGATCTGAAGCTCTGTCTGCTTTACAGTTAAAACTCCCTTGATGCTTTCAATGAAGAAAGAGGGGGCCATTCACATTTGGAGGGGAATAGAATGCAGATGAAATTAACAGGTTGAGAAGGGCAGGAAATCTCACCTTGATGTTCGGAGTCCAGGGCTGGCACTGTGGGCGCTGACAGATTTACCATTAGTGGGACATGTCAAGGGCCTCTGCACCTCATCTAGAGGAAGGAGATTTATAATGCCCACACAGCTGTTAGAGCGAGGCTCCAGCTAGGTCCTTCCCATGTTCTGGGCAGTGAGACTTCCTGTTTGAAGACACATCCACACTCCTGCCCGCTCAGTCTGGGAAGACCTTGGGAACAACAGAAGGTGTCCTGGGGACATTCCTCTGCTGAGATCACACAACTCTGTCCCCATCCCCTCTCCAGGGCATGCGTATTCCCCTCCCATGCGTATTCCTGGCTGCTGCCCAGAAGGTGGACAGGTGTCCTAGTGATGGGAACATGCCTGCATCCATCCTCATCCTCCCAGGAGGAACAGGGGGCTCTGGGATGTGTCTAGAGTAGAAAAGCTAGTTGCAGGCAGCTCAGGAGTCAGTTGTAAGGGGTGGGCGTGACCAAGGCAGACTCTTCCAGAAATACAGAGAATACATTGAAGACAATGATCACTTTCATTTTGTGAGACCTACATATGTTAGCTCAAATCCTTCCAAGCCCCCGTCTGGACATGTGTTAGGTGTCTACTCTTTCAATAAGGAAACAGAGACCTAGAGAGATTAAGAAGCATACACCGGGCAGGGGGCCTCATACCTGTAATCCTCGCACTCTGAGGGTCTGGGGCAGGTGGATCTCCTGAGCTCAGGAGGTCAAGACTAGTGTGAGCAAGAACAAAACCCTATCTCTATTAAAAATAGAAAAACTACCTGGGCATGATAGCGGGAACCTATAGATCCAGGTTCTTGGGAGGCTGAGGCAAGAGGATCGATTGAGCCCAGGCGTTTGAGGTGGCCATGAGCTAAGATGCCACAGCACTCTAGCTTGGGGAAACAAGTGAGACTCTGCCTCCAAAAAGAAGCATGCCTGGGCCAGGTACCGTCGCTCTTGCCTGCAATCCCAGCACTTTTGAACTGTGAGGCAGGAGGGTCACTTGAGTCCAGGAGTTTGAGACCAGTCTAGGCAACATAACAAGACCCTGTCTCTACAAAAAAATTAAAATTTTAGCTGGGCATGGTGGCTCAGGCTGCTAGTTCTAGCTACTCTAGAGGTTGAGGTAGAAGGAACCCTTGGACCTAGATGCTAAAAAGTCACCATGAGCTATGCTTGTGCCACTGTACTCCAGCTTGGGCAACAGAAGAACTAAACAATGAAATTAATTTTTTTTTAAAGTGGCAGAGCTGGGATTCGAACCCAGGACTTTTTTGGGTTTTGACTCCAATCCTTGGGTACCATTTGGGATTGAATAGAGTTCTCCTTCCCTACTCTACTTTAGGTCCTCGCCAAACCTGTGAATGGGATGGAATTTGGGGATAAGGTCTGTGCAGATGTAATTGGTTCAGATGAAGTCCTACCTGATTAGGAGGGGTCCTAAATCCCATCTGGTGTCTTTATAAGAGGGAGATTTGGACAAGAGATGGGGTGCCCACAGGCAACACAGAGGCAGAGAGGTGAGAGTGCTGCCCGGCAAGTGGAGGACCCACACGGGTTGCCAGCACCCCCAGAAGCTGGAAGAGGTGAGCAGGTGCTCCCCTAAAGAATTGCCTTGCTGACCCCTCTGCAGACTTCTAGCCTCTATGACAGTGACCCAATAAATTCCTGTTCTTTCGACCTGCCCAGTCCATGGCACTCTGTATGGAGGCCCCAGGAGACTGCTGCAGCTTCTCCGGCAAGGTGGATTTTTATGCCAGGGTCTGGGCCTGGGGGAGGCAGGGGAGATGGTAACACCCTGTCTTCCATTGTTGTCGGTCAGCTGTGTCCATCTCCTCCCTGCCAGCCCCACATCGAGGGACCACACCACTTCCTGGCCACTGAGAGGAGAGAAACCAAAGACCGAAAGCCATGACAGGCCCGTCCCCTCTCCCATTTTCCCTCAGGAATGCACTCCAGCTGCCCCTGCGGGCCTCTGCTGGTGCAGACCACAGGAGGGAAAAATGTCCCCTTTCTGTCAGTAAATTACCTTTCCGAGGGTGGACATGACGCTGAGTGGGTCACTGCAACTCAAAGAAGCCAGGTGCCACCGTGTGTTCTTTGGGCTCCTGAGGAACCGGCTGCCCCTCAGGGTTCCAAACACAGCTCTACTTCCAGGACTCCCTCCCAGCGGAAGGCTCAGCAGCATTTTCCTCTTCCTGCTGTTTTGTGGCTAAAGGTCTGCCACTGTCACTGTGTCTCCACAGTGGGTCCTCCAAGGAGGCTCGGCGGCCAGGGAGGCTCCAGAGAGGAGCACATCACCCTCACGCTCTACTTGTCGCCTGACAGACCATGTTTCAGGAGAGGACTAGCAATCCCAGGACGTTCTCCTCCTGCACCCGTTTCCTTCTCGCCCCACTAGACGGTGGTCTTGTTTTACTCCCCTATGTGTTCCTGGGATCCAGCACATAGTAGGTTCTCTTGTGGACTGAAGAAACCCCTGAGTCACCACCCATAATCTTTTTGATGGTCTGAAACCAGTTCAGTTAGTGATTGAATGGAATAAACCAAAAGAGCCAGAATTTTTAACCTACTATGTGTCTGGAGCATCACCATTTTAAACTGCTTATTGTGTGCCTGATCTCATCCAAGAGGATCTGTGACTATGGCTATTTTTACAGATGAGGCAACTGAGGCTCCAAAAGGCAATGGCCTTCACTTGGTGCCCACACGGCTAGGCCAGAGCAGAGGTGGGATTCGAACTCAGCCCTGCAGGAGTCTGGGATCGCCTCCAAACCCAGCCCCTTTCCAGTGAACCTACCTACTCCTTCCAAACCAATCACCCATTTGGGGACTGTGGACACACACCCTCCATCCAGACCTTTCAGACACTAAAATCAAAAAAGTTCCATCTTCAAGTCAGATCTTTTCTGCAAACTCCTGGGTTCAAGTGATCTCTTGCCTCAGCCTGCAGAGTAGCTGGAATAACAGGCATCACCACGCCCAGCCCACAGTCAAACGTTCTGGACAGTGAACCTCTTCCACCCCTCTCACCAAGGTTCCCCAAGAAGCCGCGGGACGGTGACCCCCTACCAGAAATCTTGTCCTTGCTTTTGCAAACTTGTCGTCACTCATTAGCAGCACTGACCTGGAGGGGCAGGGAATGTGGGGTGAGTTTTCTTACTTCCCTCAGATCCCTGAGCTCTGGAATTCTCTGGATCTCTCTATTGCTAGGGAAATAACTTTTTCAGGAGGAGATGATGATATTGACTATGGACCACAGTGAGGATGGCGATGACGACATAACTGTAAAACATTACGGCTCCGAGTGTGTGCCATGCCCTGTGCTAAACGTCAGTGTAGTCCTCAGATAATAACTCCCGCGTAGGAGGACGCTATTCCCATTTTACAGATGAGGAAACTTCCCCAGCACTCGAAACTCCGTTCTGACCAGCAAGCTGCCTCTCATTCTCTCATTCTTGGCTGCCTCCAGACAAAGCTGACCTCAGAAGAGTCTGGAATCTACGCCCAGTCTGACAGCTTCCTCAGCCTGTGGGGTTTTGCCCTCCCCCTTCCCCACCAGCAACAAGAGACTCAATTTACTTCGCCCAGAGACCAGTGGGATGTCCTTGTGGTGTGGCCCCCAGGTAAGCCAGACCCAGCCTATGGCCGGGGTTTCATGACCCCTGGGGTCACCTTGGTGGGGAGGCCATGGCCTCCCTTTGACTTGTCAGCAGAATTCCTTAAAGTCACCCCAGTTTTCCTGTGTCTAAAAGGGGGCTAATCACAGCTAAGCAGTTTGAAGTCCGGGTCTGAAAAGCATCCTTATTACTTGCTTGAGGGCCCGAGCATCTCAGGGCTCCAGGGGGAGGAGAGAGAAACCCACATTGATTTCTAATGCAAATTGGGTTTGAAGAGGATCGCTGGCTCTCGGGAGTTCCCAGTCACCCACGGCGGAGGGCGCACCCCAGGGGGGACTGTTGCCTTGAGCAAAGAATTTCCTCTGGTCAAGACAAAACCCAGATACGGTCATTTTCCCGTTTCAGACCCGCCCCTTGAATCCAGCTGGAATGTGCAGAATTCCCATCAGCTGTGATCCCTGGGGTAGTTTGAGTTCCCTGCTCCTCCTTCACCGCCATCCACACCCTCACCCCCGAGACACACACACACACACACACACTCCGGACACTAGTCCACATCGACACACACTCCCACGGACACACACAATTACAGACACACATTCCCGAGCCCTCAAGCAAACACACGCTCACACGTGCCGAGGCACACACACTCCCACACGCTCACCACACATTTACACATGACACTCGCTCACACTCACACGATTCCCGAATGCACATTTACAGACACAGTCTCAGAGACTCACATACTCGTGATGCGCGCAGGCACAAATGCTCACAGACACACGTTCATACACACGCACTCACCGTCCTCACAAGTACATGCAGTGACGGACACCCGCTCACACATGCGCAGAGCCGCCCACGCCTGCACACCTGCGTGTGCACACTCACTCCCTGGCCTTCCCTGTTAACCCTGACTTCTCCATGGCACCGTTTTCTTGGGTATCTTCATTGCAGCCCATCTGCCCCTCTCTCTAGACTGGGGGCCCTCAGCCAAGAACTCCAAATCCCTGATGTGGGGTGAGTCTCAGAGAATTTGCTTCTATCAGCTGCCCCCTGCCCACCGCCTGCCCAGAAGGAGCACTCCTTGGGCCAAACTTCTCAGCCTCCCAGCCTACCCTGAGAGATAAAGACTATTTTTCCTAGGTCTCAGATGAGGACATGGAGACACAGAGAAGCTCAGTGACTTATCTCAGATTAATTAACTTTCTGATAATATTTATTGATGCTGATTGTAGTGGCTCACACCTAAATCCCAGCACTCTGGGCGGCTGAAGAAAAGCAGGAGAAGCGCTTGAGCTCAGGAGTTTGAGACCAGCCTGAGCAAGAGTGAGACCCCTGTCTCTACTAAAAATAGACTTAGCTTGGGGCAGTGGCAGGCGCCTATAGTCCTAGCTACTCAGAAGGCTGAGGCAGGAGGATTCCTTGAGCCCAGGAGTTTGTGGTTACAGTGAGCTGCAATGAGGCCACTACACTTCAGCCTGGAAAGAAATTTTTTTTTCTTTTTGTTGCAGTTGTCATTGTTGTTTAGCTGGCCCAGGCAGGGTTTGAACCCGCCACCCTCAGTGTATGCGGCTGGTGCCATAACCACTGTGCTACGGGTGCTGAGGCTTTAAAAAAAATTTTACTGTGGGCAGCGCCTGTGGCTCAGTGAGTAGGGCGCTGGCCCCATGTACCAAGGCTGGCAGGTTCAAACCCGGCCCTGACCGAACTGCAACAAAAAAATAGCTGGGCATTGTGGCGGGTGCCTGTGGTCCCAGCTACTCAGGAGGCTAAGGCAAGAGAATCACGTAAAGCCCAAGAGCTGGAGGTTGCTACGAGCTGTGATGCCACGGCATTCTACCAAGGTTGACAAAGTGAGACTCTGTCTCTAAAAAAAAATTTTTTTTAATTGAACCCTGACTATGTGCCAGGCACCGTTCTGGCATGGAGGAGGGCAACGTTGAACAAGACTAAGACCAGCCTCTGAGGCAACAGTCACAAGACTAGTAAAGTGATTTTCCCAACTCCAGAGTCCTTGATTTTCTGTGTCACTACAGGGCCACTTCTGTCTCTGTGGGCCCCTTCCTCCATAATTATATTTTATGCCATATCAGTATAAAGACAAATATCGCTCAGGCATAATTAAAAGTTAAAATATTTTTTTCAACTCTAAAATTAGGGGCTTTTTTCCTTCTGATTTTAAAAGAGATGAGAGCATTTTCACAGGTCCTAGACCTAATGGATCAGTTGGTCCTACGACCCTCATCTCTTTCAAAGTTAGCCATGGACTACTTACAATAGCAGAAAGATGGAAATAGACCAAATAACCATCAATGGCTAGATAAGCAAAAAAGTGGTGGTTTATCCCTACCATGGAATATTATTATCTTCAATCTTAAAAAGGAATAGAGCACTGAAACATACTACAGTCGGGCGTGGCGGGTGGCTTGCGCCTAGAATCCCAGCTACTTGGGAGGCTGAGTGGGGAGGACCACTTTTTTTTTTTTTTGAGACGGAGCCTCAAGCTATCCCCCTGGGTAGAGTGCCATGGCATCACAGCTCATAGCAACCTCCAACTCCTGGGCTCAAGCGAGTCTCCTGCCTCTGCCTCCCAAGTAGCTGGGACCACAGGCA
>CAUYQV010124448.1:0-19070 GCA_963574575.1 Galagoides demidoff
ATATATATATAAATTCTCTTACTAGTACTAATATAAAAATTTTGGTTTCCAAGTAAGATGGAAGAAACACACTTCATCCTGTTCCGCCCAGTGCATGTGAGTGGACAGGACATATGGAGTAGCTGTTTCACTTCTATGGAGTAGAAGTGAAAAGTTAAAAGTAGCAGGTGGATTGGGGGGAGAATCCCAAGTGTCACTTAATTAGTGCTGAGTTCACAATTTTCTTTGCCTGTGCAGTCTCCCAGCTGGGACACAAAATAGTCTGAAACCTGGATGTGGCATCAGTATGGAAAATGAGAGCTAGAGGAGAAGCCAAACTATTACGGCTCAAAGAACAGAAAAGGGGTTCCCTAACACTTAGAGTAGGGCAAATGCCTCCATGAGGCTGGTAACAAGTCAAGCATGCTCACTCGGAGACTTGTATTCAACACCACGCTGCAAGTCCTGCAGGTGCTGTAACAAGGCACGACAAAGCAAAAGGCATCCGCTGGTACACACGTACACAGAAAAGGTCAGTTTTACTCTAATTCAAAAAATAAAATAAAAGAAGGAGGAGAGAAGTTGCTGGGAAATTTCTTGATCACTTACTTTACTTTCTGGTAAGAGACAACAGCTTGCCAACAAATTCTAGTCAGGCTGGATTGTCCTCCCAGACATGCATTAAATTGTCTAGCCGAGATGTGTCTCTTAATCACACAAGCATATTATTGAAGGTGTTCTCCAAGAATTACAGAAGAACTTCCAAAAAATTTGTTAGAATAAGAACTGCCAAAAGAAAAGGAGGAGGGGGGGGAGAAAGAAAAGACTCAGGGAAACCAGATTCTGTTATTCTTGGGAAGCGTAATTGCCAAACTAAACCCCACCAATTATAAGATAACATTTGAATGGGATTGGGACGATTTCCTTTTGTACCAAGGAAATGGGGCACTTACCCATTGCTGACTTTAAATACGTCAAACTGAACGTTATTTCTTTTGGGAAGTGAAGATCTCAATTTCACTTGCACAATTCTGACTTCAGAGTTAGCTTTCCCATTTGAAGGCAGTAACCGAGCCTCTTTTTAAGTACAGCATGATCACGTCAATGGCAGATTTGTTAATGAAAAGAAAACTCAGGAAAACCTATTCTTTGGTCATACACACAAGTTGGTAAAAAACATACATGTATATAATTTCTTACTGGAATAACCCATAATGTCTTAATTTATATATATGAATGCCTACGTATATGTTAATTTGTTCTTAAAAGGAAAACATTCCATAGCCCTAGGAAAAATATGTTGTTTCTCAGAAAAATAAATATAATAAATGCAGTAAAGAAGACTAGGTAGAACACATTCCTCCTTACAAAAGCAGGGCTTTTAAAATGGTTTTGCTTTAAGAAACAATGTCAGCGAGAATGTAGTGGGAAGACAATGAGAATGAGACTGAGGACCTGGACCAGCCTATGCAGACTACACAGAGAGCCTTTTTCAGACATGTATTTTAATCTCATTTTAATAAACGTAAGTAGTCTGACTTTTATCTACTGTTAAACCACCCAGGTCTCAACCTCCCCCTTGCTTTGCTGATACAGATACAAAAAAGGTGAATACACAAGCTAATAAATGAGTAATCATGCATGACAGAATATTCAGAAGTCCCCTGTGATTTTAACAACTAATGTATTTCAGTATGATGGTGTTTACAGACAAGGTGTACATACTGAAGGTACACCAAGGATACCTTCTCAAGGCAAACCCTGGAATACTTTTTAAAGTGCTGTCCTGCCTGGGAAGTTCGAAGAAATAAATGAAAGTAAGTATTCATGTATATAAAGTAAAGGGTAGCAGGCAAACTGGGGAAAAATATAAGAATTCAAGGTATCACCTAACTGGTGGTGAATACACACCTGCAGAGTGAAAGAAATGTACGTGTCAGACACTCATGTATTTATTTATCAATGTAAATTTATCTTCCTATGAGCAGGAGTGATGGGCAAAGGAGGAGATTGCTGCTCTTCCCCTGGTAGGAGGTTCCAGCACCTGCATAGCCATTTAAACCTATTGGGGAAGGAGGAGCATTAGTCCTAAAGCCTTGCAGCTTGAGTTCTCCTGATCTGCATTCTCTGCTGGCACACACCCCGTCAGCAGGAGTTCTTCTCCTACACACAATTTCTCCCTCTTGAGCTCTGATCCTTTTTTTTTTTTTTAGTTTTTTTATTTTATTTTGAGACAGAATCTCACTTTGTTGCCCTTAGTAGAGTGCCATGAAATCATAGCTCACAACAACCTCAAACTCTAGGGCTCATGTGATTCTCTTGCCTCACCCTCCCAAGTAGGTGTGACTACAGGTGCCTGCCACAACACCCAGCTAATTTTAGAGACGGGGTCTTGCTCTGACTTAGGCTGGTCTCGAATCTATGAGCTCAAGCAATCCACCTGCCTCAGCCTCCCAGAGTGCTAGGATTACAGGCGTGACCATTTAGTTTTTTAGATTAGTATGTGATTTCTTAGATAAAAAATAACTATAATATATCTGGCAAAAATACTTAATATAATTAGTTTTAAAAATCCAAAATTTACACCAACTAGCATAAGATGCCCATAAATTTCATTTTTCTCCTCCAGCACCTGATGTCACAAGTTTTATGAAGTTGGGAACATGGATAGGGAAGATTCATTCCCTTTGGGAGTGTCACTTGTCTCCTTATTCTCGGCCCCTTCTCCTGCAGATTTTCTGAATGCCTTATGCACCCGAAGTACTCTCCATTTACTATATACCATAGTGCAAGGAGTATTGTAGATGTATTTCTTTGATCTTGAGAACAGGCTTGAGGCACAGCTCTTATTAACCCCCTTCCATGAGTAAATAAGTAGAGCTTTGGAAAGGTTGCATAACTAATCACAATTTGGCCAAGGTCTGTGTACTCCCAATTGCATATAATGATAGTCCTGGTTTGCTCTGGATGGTAGATGTGTTCTCCCAGCATCTCACCTGATTTGACATTCTTCCTTATCCGTCTTCACCTTTAAAAGCATCCCAGTTTTGACAGTAAGCGATAAGCTGGCCCTGCCTTGGGAACACCGTTTCCTGCTTTGTTCCCTCCTCTGTCTCTGTGACTTTGCTCTTGATGGATTTTCCTTCACTTCTCACACAGGCCCTGCAGCCTTCTTGGGGCCTTCTTTCCAAGCTGGTCCTCTGAGAGATTTTCTTTGTTTGGCTTTCATAAGAAAGCTGAGATACGCCCACCAAGAGCTATTGCTGAATATGAAAAAAAAAAAAAAGATATTTAAGGAGGGTTCCCATAGTCATGTTCTCAATGGGTTACTTTTGTTTTTGCAGGAATTAGGAAGGAAACTTGGACTATCATTTACTGAATGCCCATTATGGGGCAAGTGTTATGCCAAGACTTGGACATGAATAAATTTCTCATTTCCCAGTGAGAAAACCTTGAGATTCAAATGGATTAAGTAACCTTTCCAGGGCCTGAATAAGGAACCTGACCTTCATGAGTGTGACATACGCCTCCCTCTCCCTCCCCAGAAGGCTGCCTCCTACTTAAATATAATACATCCATGCTTTAATATAAAAATGTTGCTGACTGGATTGAGAGTTACATATTTCTATAGTTAAAGAATTTATGTTTTCCCAAGACATTTTTACCTGTATGCCATTTTCTGAGTCGCAAAGCCACGTATTGGCATCAGAAGAGCTTACGGTAACCAGACTTACATTCACTTCTCCTTTTGTTCTACACATGTACACAGAATGACTCGTGATGGGAATGCCTTTGGGACCCGCTTCAGGTGTTTTGGTTTGGTGTGGAGAGAAAATGTCAACAATGCTTATTGTGATGTTGGTTTTTTATAAAGTTATAAAAAAGGAACAAAGCTTCCCTATATGTGACAGCACCAATATTGAATCAGCACCCCATATACTTCCTAATTAGCACGCAAAGTTGGGGGTTATTTAAAACTGTATTCCGGTGACTTCTTTCTATCTCAAGAGTCTGTGGACTGAGAGATTTCAATTTGTTGGATATAGTAAAGGAAGCAACAAGAAGGACTGAGCTGAGGGAGGAAAGTACAGCCAGAAAGGTCATCACTGCACAGGGTACACAGGGAGGCAAGAGTCGATTCTCAATGTTTTCACCACCCAAAATGTCTGTGGATAATGTTAATGAGCCTGAATTAGCCATTCCACAATGTGTATGAATATCAAACATCATTCTGTACACAATAACTACACGATTTTTATTTATCAAATTTTAAAAACAGTAAATAATTCAAAACAAGCCCATATGGTCATATTTCTATCAATTGCCCAAACTGTTGAATGCCAGTTCACAAGCAGGCTGGACTACTGTCCTTCACAGTTCACTGTCACCAGCTTGAGGCTGATAGTGACCCCCTGGCAAAAAAACAAAAGAGGCATTTTTATCTTTCTTGGTCTTCTGTGTTTGAGAACACAACTCCCATGTGAATTTGGCAGTATCCCTCAGTACAACCCCCTCCATGTTTCCCAAACCTCCACAAATACAAAGGTTCTGCTTCACAGTCCCTGTGGCACTTTTGTGAATCTGGGGACACTCCAAGTTGAGTGACTCAGAATGTTTCAGCAGCCAAATCCAGGGCAATGAGCATCTCTGGCCCAGCTGCAGAAACACACTGCCAGTAGCCAAGTGCCCCTTCAATTTATCCTTTGCCCCCAATAAATGAAAAGGAAACATAAAAGTTTTGTATCAGGGCTTGTGATGAAGGGGAATTAGGAAGCAGACAAACTCTTCCCCCACAATTCCTTCTGCAGCACAGTTCCAACCCCCTGCACCCAAACTGGAAGCAGAGCATAGGAAGGACGGTTGCAGGGGTGAGAAGACTGCTGAGGAGACTGGGCTCTGTTTCTGGTTTTGCCACCAGCTTGCCTTATGACTTGGGCAGCCACTGCAGTTCTCAGATGCTCAGCAGCATCACTGTCCAATAAGGGTGGACTCAGTGTTCTGAGTTTTCTCCATTTCCAAATGGCAGGGTTCAGTTAAAGCCAGCAGATCAATGACAGGCCCACATGGCACAAAAACACAATTAAATTCAAGAAGGGGGCAGGGTAGGAGAAAGGGGGAGCAGCGGGGGGGGGGGGTTGGTAAGTTCTCACCTAACTGGGTACAATGTAGGGCTTTGTGGCACGTTACCTGCAACTCAGACTTTTCCTTACAAATGCAAACAGTGTAATTTATTTATACACATGTGCCCTCATCTATTAATACAAACTTTTTAAAAAATTGATTTTTAAAAAAAGAAATCGCAGGATTCTCTCATGTCTTGCGTCCGCCTTCCATGAGATGGAGAGCTCCTTGAGAATAATGGGTCCTGCCCATTTCCACATGCCCTAAGCTCAGGTACAATGAATGTCTGACACATAAGTCCTCAGAAAAAGGGGCCCACCATTTCCCGGCTGGCTGGTGGCTATACTTAAAGGCTATTTAAGAAGGTAAGAGAAGATGGTACAACCAATTAGCAGCAAGAGAGTTACTGCGGAACAGGAAGTTCCTTGTGTTGTATCTCAAATCTTACCCCAGTAGCACTGCCTCTCATTCTCATGGCTCTTTGCTTTGCTTCATTTTTAACTTCCTCAATACACTATGGGTGGGGGTGAGAAGACGCCCTTTAATTTGTCAACATTTCAACTCGGAAGCATCTTTTTGCAGTGTCATTCAAATAGGTCTCAGCTTCCAAAAGTGAAAACCAGCTTGAGATGCTATTTTTCATATCCTAACCCTTCTCTGCTACCTAGGACCACGGTATTTTAGTTGAGTTTATTAATTAGTTAATTCACTAAGCAGCAAACTTAATAGAAGATCTAGAATCACAAAGGGAAAAACTTGGGAAAGTAAGAGAAAAGAATCAATAACTTGGCTGGGTCATTAAATAGTGTTCTGTCTAAATTTGATTACTGCTGCCCAGGCTGCTGACAAGTAAACTGTGACAGTCCACATGCCAGATTCCCAAAATTAAACATACTTCTCTGTAATTAAATATCACAGCTTCGTTGTTCCGATAACAAAATTGAAATATTTTCCACCATCATAATATCCTTAGCCGATAATGTCATTGGAACAGAATGATGTTACCACATGATAATAGGCTCTCAACGCCAAAGTCAAGTTAGACTGTTTATTTTCAAAGCAGATCATTACATTGACTTTTTTTTCCATTACCAAGTGATTGATGCAGCTGTAAAGGTGACCAACAAAAATTTCACTTAAAAAAATGATCTAACGATGGGATTATGTGCTGGATGATTCAAATATCCAGGGAGATGCCACATATAGCAGCGTAGAATCCATTTAAAAGTTAACCTTTGCCAAAGCTTCAGCAGCAGTTTGCGCTGCAAAATGAGAGCAGCTGTTAGAGGCTCCAAGGTGCCTCAAAACACAATAAAAGCCTGTGTTGACATAGACCATTTCTCGATAACGGTGGAATTCTGGAATAAAATACCCGGCAGCAGAGGAACCTGGTGTACAGCTAACAGAGGTGAGCCAACTTATCTTGACAAGCAGCCTAAAGAAAGGTGGCGCTACAGATACCAGACCCTCCAAACAGGCTCTGACCGCAAACCAAAGACAAGCCTTCCCACACGCCTGGGAGACCAGAGCTCTTTCAGCCACTTGGGTATAAAACCCTATCAGTGAGGTCATCTTCAAATACTAAAGCCTAACAGTGAATACCTTTCTCTGAGGCTCAAAGCCCCTACAAAAGGCCTTTCAGCGGGAACGTGCTCAGTACAAATGACTGGCATTATCACATTTCGTCTCCCTGCTCTGGAGGAAGGCAAAGTGACAGGGGGTACTATCTCTAAAATAAAAATGCTAGGTGAGTCGACTTCGATGGGTTGGCTGTCACCATCAGATGTGGCAATGGAAAAAATACTCCCAGTTCTGTCCACTTTTCATTTCAGCAAATATTAAATGAGTCAGGCATTGTGCTCAGGGCTGCTCTTCTCAGATCACTGTTCACTGTCCGCTGCCTGCTCACTGTTATTTGTTTTCTCTGCATGAAGTCATTTGGGATGGGGAGAGTTCCAGTTGAAAGTACTTTGTACAGTCAGTGCTTGTTGCTTGCATGAGATGTGTGCCATGTATAATATTTTTGATGATGATGTTAATTGGTGTTGAATACAACTTATTTATAAATAATTCTAAAAAATTATACATGTGTTAGGGATGCCTAAAGTTCCAAAGGCCTAAGCTGCACTTTAAAGATTAAAAGGGACAGGTTTCTCCACTGGACAGTCCAATACACTGATGCTAACAGACCACTGGCAAATATGGTAGCCGTAGTGTCTGAAGGAAAGCATTAGTGGAAGAGAAAATGTTTAAATAAGAGCTCATTTATGGAAAAAAAAAAAAAAGCACAGTACCGAAGACCCGCAAACATTCCAAATACAGCATTTTTCTCAATGCCACATACTGCCACGGGAAAGATCTTGTCCATTCAGGGCTAATCCAGAACTCTTCAGCCCTTATTGACACACAATCCCCCCAAATCCATAGCAATGACTTCAGGCCAGCTTCTGGCCAGCCCTCTAGCAACTTCAGCTGTGATGGCCTCTGCCAGGAGGCACTTCTCTTGTCAATACAGTTCTGGTCATGCTTGCTTTCATTTGGACTTTTCTGTAATGCCCTGCCTAAGTCTTTTGCTGCACAATCTTGGTGCTACTTTCTCAGCAGCCTTGACCTCTCTTCAGTAGTTTGAAACCACTCGTTATTGGTTTAACATTTTTCTCTCTCATTAGCTAGTAAGCACCATAGCCTAGGACTTCACATCCGACTGGTTCTCTCCTAAATTTCCAAAACTTAGCACAGTTCCCAGCACTTACTAGGTGCAAAATAAATATTTGCTGATTGCCTGGACCCCCACGTGCAAATCTTTCTCTAGGATCTGGGTCCTGTCCATGGTCTAGGGAAAAAATGAGTTCTGGCTTAAAACTCATGAAACTCAAAAGGAAGTTAAACTAGCTACCAAGGCCAGCTTTTATCTTGTGTTAGCTTACATTCATATAGCATCTAACACATTCCTTATGAAAAAAAAAAAAATCTCTGATCCTGAATCCCAGTTTGGTGGTCTAGAGCTCGGCCCATGACTTGCTATTGCCACTCTTCCTAGTAGAAGAAGAATGGTGTGGCTACCTACTGACAACCTTCCCTGGTGGCCCGTATGGCTGAGTCTCCATCTCTAGACTCTGCCTTTTAGATGGATTCCTTAGACCTTTGTTCTTGAACTTCCCCAATATATGTAGATACCAGAAGGTGTCTATACAAGGTGTTTGTATAGACACCTTCTGTTGCTTGCCGTCACACTTTAACTAATTTAAAACCTTGTGGGCAACCTTACTGTTACAGGTACCACACGGGTGATATCAAATATATTTTTAAAACCTCTATATCCCCTGTTAAGAATAAGTAATGCAATATTTTAATGTAAAAATGTTGAAAGATCTTCAAAACTTTGTTTTAGAAATTATGTAAGACACTTAATTCATTTAATTTGGAATCAGCAACAAATTCTCTGGAGTCAGTCACTCATTCCTGGGAATTTTGGCAAAGTAAAAACATTCGGTCTGCAAATCTACGAATTGTTTTCAAATATAATCAGTATTTAACTGATTATAAGAAATCGAGCAGATAATAGAATAACATGATGCTATACCATGTAGACACTGAATTAAGCATTTATTAATTTCAACCTTGCTGTTATCTTTTCATATTTGGAGCAAACACCTTTCTTAGGCTTCAAATATTCTATGGGCCCTTGAAAAGCTCACAGCCTAAGCAATATTCCTATGGGGACAAAGCCACACAGCTGTTCTGTGCTAAAACCACTTCTAATTCCCATGAACCAGTGTGATGTTTTATGGCCTGACCCTTACCAGTCTTCTAAGACTTGCAAAGCTGATCCCTTTAATGAGAAGCCACATCATGGATAATAAATGATGCTTCTGCTAGGATAGTGAGTTCTCCACACTATCCTGATTTCCCTTTATCATTATTACCATACTCAGTTTATCATTATTAAGTATTATGTTATTTTTATAAAAACTTGAGACCCTAGTCCATGCTTTTCTCAAAGACACATCTCTTTGCCTACAAAAGCCTAACTAGTATACCATTTGGCCAAACAGGTGGTCCTGGAATGGTCCCATCATATATGTCCAGAACTCTGCCTCCAGAATAACGAGTAAGGACTTGAAATAGGCAGTTTTGCCTTATGCAGGACAGAGTTCATTCCGTAAGCAGCATCTGTACCAAGTTTGATTAAGTCACTTTTAAAAATACCCTCTTGCATTGCCTCTCTCCTGCCCTCCTCAGAACAGGGTCAAATGGTTCATTTTCTAAGGAAACATACTCATTTTCTCATTATTCAACAACCTGTTATTGAGCATATACTCTGAATGATTGAGTGGACAATAAGGGCATGAATTAGAAAAGCCGAAATGTGCTGTGACCCACTGGAGGTCCCTCACTCAATAGTGCAAGCCTCCAGCAGGCTCAGACAAAGCACTGTCTCCTGCCTAATTTGGAACCCAGGGCAGACTTTCTCCTGGTAACCAGGCAGGCACACAGGACAAACACGCCATACCAACTGTAATTGGATTTGGGTCCCAAAATAGACATTTCTGGTTATAATATTAATTTACTTCAAATTACATATGCATCTCTGAAGTATTACCAAATAATATGTTTCACAGATATTGGAGATGGGAAAACTTCATTAGATCATGTAATTCTGTCTCTCTTTTTTTTTCCCCTCAAATGTCTAAATGATTTCTCCAGTACCCTATGATTAGTGGGATTTGGTCATGACCAAACTGTCAACTTGTCTGGAAGCACTTACTTAATCATGTTAGCAAGGGACAGGTATAAATGTGCTGTCACTGAGGCTGTATTTGCTGTTCTTGAGGCTTTATTTCTACTTGCTGCATTAAACCCTACAAATAGAGCATATTTCATGCTGTTTCAATAAGTAATATGCTGTTAGTCTGTTCAATTCAACTAAGTCTGCTCAAGATCTGTATATAATTAATTATTTCTTTTTTTATTATTGGGAATCATTGAGAGTACAATGAACCAGATTACACTGCTTGTGTTTGCTGGATGAAGTCCCTCTATTAATCATGTCCTGCCCCCAAGAGGTGTGACACACACCATGGCCCCACACCCCCCTCTCTTTTTCTAACTTCCCTCCCCATTCTCCCTCCCCCCACCATGTACTAGCATCATTTGTCCTCATATCAGAATTGAATACATTGGATTCTTACTTCTCCATTCTTGTGATGCTTTACTAAGAAAAATGTATTTCAACTCCATCCAAATTAATACAAAAGATGTAAAGTCACCATTCTTTTAGCGGCAATATAATATTCCATGATGCATATATATACCACAGTTTGTTAATCCATTCCTGCATTGTTGTGCATTTAGATAGTTTATTTTATTTTATTTTGTTTTTTTGAGACAGAGCCTCAAGCCATTACCCTGGGAAGAGTTCTATGGCATCACAGCTCACAGCAACCTCCAAACCCTGGGGTCAAGTGATTCTCCTGCCTCTGCCTCCCAAGTAGCTGGGAGTATAGGCACCCACCATAATGTCCAGCTATTCTTTGGTTGCAGCCATCATTGTTGTTTGGTGGGCCTGGGCTGGATTTGAACCCACCAGCTGAGTGTATGTAGCTGGCGCCTTAAGCACTTAAGCCACAGCACTGAGGCATAGGTAGTTTATTTTAAATCACTGAAAGTTTCTTCCACCAATCCTCCAAGGAACCATCTACTCATTTACAGATACATAAGTGAAACACAGTGAATTGTTCTACCAAAGGCTCAGAGGTCCTTTGGACCAAAACTTCTAGATTTCTATTTAGCTGGCTGCCATCTTATTTGGGAAGATGATTGAATGATAGGAACAATTTATTGAGTCTGTGAAATGCATAAATTAAGAATATGGCATCCATGACAAGACTAGCTGGATTAAAATCCTAGATCTACTATTTACCTTGTGAGACTCTGGGAGTTTTATTCAATCTCTCTCTGACTCACATCTTCATCGGCAAATAGCAGTGGTATAGCACCAGTCCTTAGGGTTGCTTATAAACATTAGTGATTAAAGCAGCCACCCAGAATAAATGGTTAATAAATGATATGTGGCAGTTTATTCTATGTGTCAATTTGACTTGTACAAGGTGCCCAAATATTTGGGCAGACATTATTGTGGACATGTCTGTGAGGGTGTTTTTAGATGAGATTAACTTTGAGTAAAACAGATTGCCCTCTCTAATGTGGGAGAGCCTCATAGAATCAGTTGAAGGCCTACATAGAATGAAAAGAAAGAAAATTTGTCCTGCATAACTCCCTTCAAATGGAAACGCTGACTTGTCTAGGTCTCAAGCCTGCCCAGTTTTGGACAGGAACTACACCATTTGCTCTCCTAGTACTCAGGCTTTGAGATTCAGACTGGAACTAAATCATCAGCTCTCCTGAGTCTCCAGCTTATAGACTCACCACAGATCTTGGGATAATTGCTTACCTCCATAGTCATGGGAGTCACTTGAGTCAAGCTGCTCATTTATCTGTGCATATGTGTGTGTGGAGTCTTTGCAAAAGTG
Organism: Galagoides demidoff; assembly: GCA_963574575.1. Taxonomy (NCBI): domain Eukaryota; kingdom Metazoa; phylum Chordata; class Mammalia; order Primates; family Galagidae; genus Galagoides; species Galagoides demidoff. The sequence continues at coordinate 11,634 of CAUYQV010124448.1, forward strand.
TCTGTATATCTATGTGTATCATCACTCTACCTATATGCTGTCATGAGCTGCACAACATTTTGGTCAATGATGAACCACATATATAACCATGGTCTCATAAGTTACAATGGATTTGAAAATTTCCTATCATTTAGTGATTTTGTACCTATCATAACATCATAATGCATTACTCATGTGGTTGTGGTAATCCTGATGCATTGCCGATATAACAGCATAGCACTTTTAGTTACATATGGCATATAATACTTGATAATAATAATAAACAACCATATTATTACTTTGTGTATTTACTATGCTATACTTTTATTATTACTTTAGAATATATTCCTTCTACATATATATATAAGTATACATACATACATATATACATATATATATAGTTAACTGTAGAACAGCTTTAGGCAGCTCTTTCAGAAGGTGCTCCAGGAGAAGGCATTGTTATCTTAAGAGATGACAGCTCTATGCATGTTTTTTCCCCAAAGATCTTCTAGTAGATAAGACATAGACACGAAGATAGTGATACTGATGATTTTGATCCTGTATAGGTTTAAGTCAATGTATCTGTTGCTGTTTTAGTTTTTAACAAAAAAGTTTAAAATTAAAAAAATACATACAGAAAAAATTATTTTGATTTTATTTATCATTTATTTATTTATTTATTCAGACAAAGTCTCAAGCTGTCACCCTGGGTAGAGTGCCGTGGCATCACAGCTCACTGTAACCTCAAACTCTTGGGATTAAGCAATTCTCTTGCCTCAGCCTCCCAAGGAGCTGGGACTACAGGCATCTGCCGTAACATCCAGCTACTTTTTGTTGTTGTTGCAATTGTCATTGTCATTTTAGTTGGCCCAGGCCAGGTTCGAACCTTCCAGCCCTGGTGTATGTGGCTGGCACCCTACCCACTGAGCAATGGGTACCACCACAGAAAAAAATTTTAAAAGTAGAAAAATGTTTATAGAATAAATATATAAAGAAAGAAAACATTTTTGTATAGCTGTACAATGTATTTGTACTTGTTGTTACTGAAGAGTCAAAAAGCTTTAAAAATGTTAAAGTCTATATTATTCTGGCAAGGGTGACAAAGTGAGATTCTGTCTCAAAAAAAAAGTTAAAGTCTATAAAGAAAGCATTACAAAAAGCTAAGGTTAATTTATTACTGAAGAAACAAATGTTTTTTATAAATTTAGTATAGCCTCAGCATAGTGTTTATAAAGTCTACTGTAGTATATAACAATGTCCGAGGTCTTCAGACCCACTCACCTCTCACTGACTCACCCTGAGCAACTTCCAGTCCTACAAGCTCCATTTATGATAAGTGCCCTGCACAGGTGTACAATTTTTTTTATACCATATTTGTGCTATGACAGAGGACAGTGAAGTATTGATCTTCCATTCCCTACCCTTCCCTTCCCTTCCCGCCCTTCCCCTCCCCTTCCCTCCCCTTCTCTTCCCTTCCCAAGATAATGTTCTTGGGAACATTATCAAAAAATCCAAATAAAATTCTTAGCAACCCTTTCTAGAAAACTTCAGTTGTTTTTTCATCTATTCCAAGATTTTTCCCCTCTGTCCTACTTTCTGCTCACTACTACAAATTATACTTATTTTGTTTACTTAAAGTTTCACAAGCTCACAATCTCAAACTTCTATGCAACAAAAGCATAGAAATTAGGGGGCTTTCTTAGAGAAAATTGAGCTTTCTCAATAAGCACATACTTTTATAACATTCAAATGACTGTAAGTTAATTTAGTTTCATTTTCTCCATTCTTTAAAAATAATTCAACTGACACTATAACATCACTGAAATTTTGAGATTAAAAATAACAACATGAAACATAATAAAAAAAAATAACCATTTCTCTAGCTTGTATGGCTATCCAAAACTACAGTACGGTTTCCTAATTAAAACCCAAAAGAAAATAAACTCACTAAGTCCCACTGGAATCCATTGTACACAACTATAAAATTTAGAAATATAAAACAATGTTATGATATTTGAATTTTTTTAAGTAAGTCTGTGTATTCTTTCAGTTGTTTATTTAAATTATAATTGCTGTGTTTAAATATTACCAAAAAAATAAAATACATCCTTAATTGAAAGGAGTAAAAAAATCATTTTAAACAACCTAATTAGCTCTACCAATCCATTCAATAACTGCTTGGCAGTCAGTACCAGTAGGAAACAGTCCTTAATGAACTTACATAACACTGTTGCCTATTTTTTTCTTCCAAATACAACGGCCATTTTCCTTTATTGATTTTGTCTGAAATAAAAGTTTACATATCATCTCAATTTTTTTTTTTTTAGCAATTTCTACTAATATTTGAAGTATATTCCAGGCAAGTCTTAGGGAATAAAGGAAGAAAGTAGACCTACTGGTTTTATTTTCATGAGAATTTTATGGGCTTTATGGTTAAAAACAAAAAACAAAAAACAAAAAAAACACGCCTGGGCCTTTTGGGATTGAGGAGTGGCCCCAGAAGAGTCTGGGGGTAACGATTCCTGCTGAGACTCCCAGGCATTATTCTGTTTAAAAAAGAACTCATTTGGAAGAAAGGAGAATCAAGACATTTCCCTAGTCCATTAGCTAGAGTGTTTATAAAGGTGAGTGATTTTGAGTACAGCATAATGTGGTATCACTGAACTTATAAATACAAGCAACCAAAGAATATGGAGCAAGGAAGAAGAGAGAACAACAATTAAATATTATCAAATGAAAAAGCACCTTATGAAAGGCGCTATAGACACTGAGAACATGCTGCTAGTCTAATAAACAAGTTTTATTTGTAAGGAAAGAGAGAAATTTTTGCCCTATCACTTTCCCTTGCCTACCATTACCACCAATGGAAGGGAGCCACAGTGTCTCACATTTCACAAGTGAGTCAACTCTTTCTTCCAGTAACATGTTATATAAACATAAGACAGGTAAGAGGAAAGTTACTGTATTACTTTCCTAGTGCTCACATAACAAAGTACAACAAACTGAGTAATTTAAAACAAGAAAAATCTATTCTCTCATCGTTTTGGAGTCTAAAAGTATGAATCTAGGTGTCACTGGCGGTGGATCCTTCAGGAGGCTCTGAGTGAAGATCTGCTCCATTATTTCTCTCCTGCCTTCTCGTAGTTGGCACTGGGGTCCTTGGCATTCCTTGGCTTATAGACATATCACTCCAATCTCTTCCTCCTTCTTCATTTGGTGTTTTCCCAGTGTGTCTCCTCTGTGTCTATGTCTAAATTTCCCTGCTTTTATTTGCCTATCAGTCATTCAGTCAGATCTATCCTCATCTGGGATGGCTTCATCTTAACTTGATTATATCTGCAAAGACCGTATTTCCAAATAAAGTCACACTCACAGATATCAGAATTTAGAATTTCAACATACTTTTCTTTGTGGGAGGGAATTAAATTCAACCACAACAGCTACCCTGGTTGAAGGTTATCTCTAGACAAAGCAGTTCTATAACCATTAGGCACTTTATACTCTTGAAGTGTGTCATGAAACATTTTTGGAGGAATTCTAAAGTTCTTCAGTGAGAAGTTTGGAAGGAGAGGAGCATAGTAGTTATTATAAATACATCAGCATGAGTGACATCTTGAGGCAAACTCCAGAGTAGCTATAGCTAGAAAGCATAATATTATGACCATAAAAATGGAGATTACAGATTCAGAAGTTAATGAAGGCATCTCATTGAAAAACTGAATGAATTCTGATTTGGAGTGAAGCATGAGATCTTCCATTTCTATCAAGCTCCTAAGTGATTTTGGTACTATTGGTCTTTAGATCACACTTTGAGTAGCAGATGTTTAGGGAAAGGTGACTGTCCAATATAATGAAAACTGATTGATAAGAAGGAGGTTGGTATACATCCTAATATTATCCAAGGCTATAGGCTTGCTAGAGTCATGGTATCATCAACTGAAGAATCATGAGATGCATAAATTTGAAAAGGAAAGCTTTATTTTTCATAAAAGATTGCAGCCTGCAAGCTGGCCATCCCATAGGCTGGGGCACACAGCCCCTGGAAGAATCTGAGTAAGCACTTTGAGGAAGGGGCATATGAGACAGGATTAATGCTGAATGGGTTAGCTAAGTACACATATTCAACTGGTTATAGGAGGATCCATGAATATTTATGAAGTGTAGATATACACACTCGTAGTAAGCTAATAAGTATGTTATATGCATTTCACATCTACCTTGGGATAGAGATTTAACATTTAAATGTATTACAATTAGGTCTTACACACGAAAAGGTGAAGCAGAAGACACAAAGATACTCAGTGCACCTGCTCCTTAGACTGTCCAGAATCTCTCCATGGTCAGTGGTCTATTATTAGGAAGGAATGCTGTTCAGTTTGTATTTCAAAGTTGCAAAAGGGAGGGGGCAGCTTCAGGTGGTTGGTTGAAATCAACCATGGAGCAAATCTTGCAAAAAGGCTCTTTCTGTTGAAACCTTAGGAAAGGAAGCCTAATGGCTATTAGGGAGGGAGTACAATGAGGTGTATCCAGTCTCCTATCTCATCATGACTGGGAAATCAAGTTTTTAAGGTTTCCCTGTGGCAGACACTATTATATGCTAGAAATAAAGGATTAACAAAACAGAAGTATGGGGTCAGTAGAGGTTATTTCTCTTTCTAGTTGAAGGAGACAAAAAATAAACATAAAAGCAAATGAATATAGCATATTAGGTTTTGATAAGTACTATGAAGAAGAATCCAGCACAATGAAAGACAATGAGTGACAGTGAGTGTTACTGTTTTACATAGACATGTCAGATAAGACCCTTCTGAGGAGTTTGAGGAACATCAGCCAGAATGGCTGTAGCAGAGAGAGAGGAAAGGAGAGATAGAGATGAATTCCAGGCAACAAATGGGAGGGAACATGTAATGTCTGATAAACCCAAGAGGGACTTTGGAATTTCCTCCAAAAGATTTGGAGGGTTTGACCAAAAAAATAACAAGTTCAGAATCATGTTTTAGAAGAGAACTCTGACTACTGTGTTGAGAATAGCGCATACTTGGTAAAGGTGAAAGCAGGGAAACCAATCAGGAAACTGTGATGGTTTATTTTATGTGTCAACCTGACTATTTAAAAGATGCCCAGTTAGCTGGCAAAACATTATTTGTGGATGTCTATGGGCTTTTCTGGATGAAATTATCATTTGAATCAGTGGGCTAAGTGGAGAAGATCTACCACCAATAATGTACACAGTCATCTTCCAATTCTTTGCAGGTCTGCATACTATACAAAGGTAGGGGGGCCAGGCACAGTGGGTCATACCTATAAATTCCAGTGTTTTGGAAGGACAAGGTGGGAGAATAACTTGAGACCAGGAGTTCGTGACCAGCCTGGGTGACATAAGACCCCATCTCTACAAAAATAGTTTAAAAATTAACTTGTCATAGTGGCACACATCCATAGTTCCAGCTACTTAGGCAGCTAAGATGGAAGGAGCTTAGCCCAGGAAGTGAAGGTTCCAGTGACCTATCATCAGCATTCATTCTTCTTGAGCTAGGACATCCCTCTTCTTCTGCCCTCAAACGTCAGAGACTGTGGTTCTTGGGCATTCAGATTCTGAGACTTACAGCAGTCTAGCATCTCTCCCCAGCTCTAAGTTCTCAGTTCTTTGGACTCAGACTGAATTACACCACTGACTTTTCTGGTTCTCTAGCTTGCGGCATTCCACGGAGCTTTTCAGCCTTCATGATGGCATGAGCAAATTCCCAAAACAAAGCTCCTCATGTATATGTGTGTGTACACAAGATTCTGTTTTGCTGTAGTATCCCAGCTCATGCAGAGACTATCACAACCATTTCAAGTTAAAGTGAGAGTGTTAAAGCTGGTGAGAAATGGTTGAATTTGGGATATATTTTGCAGGTAGAATTGACAGAATTTGCCAATAGATTAGTATTAGAAAAGAAAGGAGCTAAGGCTAATTAAGTTATTTATAGAATGCAGTTGCCAATAATTAGGATAGAGTACTACTAGATAAGCAGATTTCTATGGGGAAGCCAGAAGTCAGAAATTCAGGAGTCAGCAAATTATAAGTCTAAGTTTTATATATTCATTAGATATTTAAGTCTTTCTCTCTCTCACTGGTTTATATATCTATGCTTTTCAACATTAAATCATATAAAATTACTCTGTTTATATATCAAAAAATAGTCATGTCACAAATTTTATATGCTGCAACCAAATACAATTAAATTCAAGAGTAGCTATAATATGATGTAGATGTTATTTAAAATGATAGTACTTAGTCAAATTACTTATAAAGTGGGAGTGAATGGAGAAGGGAGGAAATACAGGAACCAAACTGTGAGATATTCCACAATACACAGATCAAGAAGGTGAAAAAGGAGACTAAGAAAGAGTGACTAGGAATGTGGGAATAGAATGGGGAGAAAATTGTGTCTTGGATGACTATTGGAGAAAGTGTTCCAAGGAGTAGGGATATTCAAGTTTGTGAAATGCTTCTGGTAGGTTAAGTAAAATGAAGTCTCAGAAATGACCATACAAATGAAACCAGTTAAATCTACAAATAGCTATTCATTAATAATGTTGCCAAAAAAAGAGAAATGTCTAAAATGTGCTCTAAAAAGTAGTCACTACTGGCAATGACAATGAATTGGCATATAATTTCTTACAGTTTAGGTTTCCTTTTTTTAATGCCAACATACTTTTCCCCACCATACTAGTAGGTTTAAATAAATATTTTTATAGCTTAGACCTACTACATGAACACTGCAAAAATATAAGATCTTAAGACAGGAGTTGGTTAGAATTCAAGCATCTTGAAATATGCTATGGTGGGAAATATCCACACTCAGTAAAGTGATCTTTAATTTGCCTTGTTTTAAAATAAATGCTCAAAAAATGTATTGGAGCTGTTTTCCCCAGTCACATGCAACCTGTTTTGAAAAGATATGTTGCTATGATTATGTACAAGTGGGAGGACAAGGAAAGTATTTAGAAAGAAAAAAAGAGGAAGAAATGTCTAACACAAATTTTAATTTCTTAAAGTGAGGCCATAATGTATGTCTCCTTCTTTGCATAACTGAACTTATAAATTTCTATATCTTTTGTCATAAAAATAATGCCTTTTAATCTTCACACACATGTAAAGAAGAAACCTTACATTCCCAGAAAGAGTCAGAGATTAAGAAGATACAATGATCACAAATATATATGCACCTAATAATATAGTGTCAAAATATATAAAAGAACAATGGAGAAATTTGTAGCTGGAAATTTTAATTCAGTCTTCTCAGAAACTGATGGTTTAAAGCAACCAAAAATAAACAAATATATAAAAAATTGATGGCCGGCGTTGTGGTGGGTGCCTGTGGTCCCAGCTACTTGGGAGGCGGAGGCAGGAGACTCGCTTGAGCCCAGGAGTTGGAGGTTGCTATGAGCTGGGATGCCATGGCACTCTAC
>CAUYQV010124449.1:0-12149 GCA_963574575.1 Galagoides demidoff
TTCTCAAAGTAGAGAAAGCTACAAATATTCAGGTACAAAGAGTAAAACATCTAATTTCATCAATTGGAAATGGCAAAGATAAAATAACAATAGACTCCTCAGAAATTCAAAATATCCTTAATGAATATTACAAGAAACTCTATCCTCAGAAATATGAAAATTTGAAGGAAATAGACCAATACTTGGAAGCACGCCACCTTTCTAGACTTAGCCAAAATGAAGTGGAAATGTTGAACAGACCTGTAACAACTTCTGAAATAGCATCAACTATACAAAATCTCCCTAAAAAGAAAAGCCCAGGAACAGATGGCTTCACATCAGAATTCTACCAAACCTTTAAAGAGGAACTAGTACCTATATTACTTAACCTTTTCCAAAACATAGAAAAATAAGGACTACTACCCAACACATTCTATGAAGCAAACATCACCTTGATCCCCAAACCAGGGAAAGACCCAACAAGAAAAGAAAATTATAGACCAATATCACTAATGAATATTGTTGTAAAAATATTCAACAAGATCCTAGAAAACAGAAACCAGCAACACATCAAACAAATTATACACCATGACCAAGTGTGTTTTTATCCCAGGGTCTCAAGGCTGGTTCAATATACGTAAATCAGCACATAAACAAATTAAAATCAAAGACCATATGATTCTCTCAATTGATGCAGAAAAAGCTTTTGATAATATCCAGCATCCTTTCATAATCAGAACAATTCAGAAAATTCATATAGAAGGGACATTTCTTAAACTGATAGAGGCTATCTACAGCAAACCCACAGCCAATATCCTATTGAATGGAGTTAAATCGAAATCATTTCCACTCAGATCAGGAACCAGGCAAGATTGCCCATTGTCTCCACTGCTTTTCAACATTGTAATGGAAGTGTTAGCCATAACAATTAGGCAAGGAAAGGTGATCAAGGGTATCCATATAGAGTCAGAGGAGATCAAACTTTCACTCTTCACAGGTGATATGATTGTATATCTGGAAAACACCAGGGATTCAACTATAAAACTCTTAGAAGTGATCAAGGAATATAGCAGCATTTCAGGTTACAAAATCAACACACATCAATCTGTAGCTTTTATATATACCAATAATAGTCAAGCTGAAAAAACAGTCACAGACCCTATTCTTTTCACAATAGTGCCAAAGAAGATGCAATATTTGGGAGTTTACCTAACAAAGGATGTGAAAGATCTCTATAAAGAGAACTATGAAACTCTAAGAAAAGAAATAGCTGAAGATGTTAATAAATGGAAAAACATACCTTGCTCATGACTGAGAAGAATCAACATTGTTAAAATGTCCATATTGCCCAAAGCAATATACAATTTTAATGCAATTCCTATATACTCCACTGTCATACTTTAAAGATCTCAAAAAATAATATTTCATTTTATATGGAATCAGAAATAACCTCAAATAGCCAAGATATTACTCAGAAATAAAAACAAAGCAGGAAGAATCATGCTACCAGACTAGACTATAAATCGATAGTGATCAAAACTGTATGGTACTGGAACAAAACACAGAGGTACATGTATGGAACAGAATAGAGAACCAAGAGATGAACCAAACTACTTACCATTATTCGATCTTAGATAAGCTAATTAAAAACATTCGGTGGGGAAAAGATTCCCTATTTAACAAATGGTGCTGGGTGAACTGGCTGGTGACCTGTAGAAGACTGAAACTGGACCTACACCTTTCACCATTAACTGAAATAGACTCTCACTGGATTAAAGATTAAAACTTAAGACATGAAACTATAAAGATACTAGAAGAAAGTATAGGGAAAACACTTGAAGAAATTGGCCTGGGTGAATATTTTATGAAGATGACCCCTCGGGCAATTGAAGCAATACCAAAAATACCTTGCTGGAATCTAATCAAACTAAAAGACTTCTGCATAGCCAAGAACACAGTAAGTAAAGCAAGCAGACAGCCCTCAGAATGGGAGAAGATATTTGCTGGTTATGTTTCCGACAAAGATTTAATAACCAGAATCCACAGAGAACGCAAACATATTAGCAAGAAAAGAACAAGTGATCCCATCTCAGGGTGGGCAAGGGACTTGAAGAGAAACTTCTCTGAAGAAGACAGGCACATAGCCTATAGTCATATGAAAAAATGCACATCATCCTTAATCATCAGAGAAGTGCAAATCAAAACCACTTTGAGATATCATCTAACTCCAGTAAGATTAGCCCACATCACAAAATCCCAAAACCGGAGATGTTGGTGTGGATGTGGAGAAAAGGGAACACTTCTACACTGCTGCTGGGAATATAAACTAATACATTCCTTTTGGAAAGATTTTTGGGGATCACTTAGGGATCTAAAAATAGACCTACCATTCAATCCTGCAATTCCTCTACTAGGTATATATCCAAAAGACCAAAAATCACTTTATAACAAAGCTTTTTGCACCAGAATGTTTATTACAACCCAATTCATAATTGCTAAGTCATGGAAGAAGCCCAAGTACCCATCGACCCATGAATGGATTAATAAATTGTGGTATATGTACACCATGGAATATTATGCAGCCTTAAAAAAGATGGAGACTTTACCTCTTGCATGTTTACATGGATGGAGCTGGAACATATTCTTCTTAGAAAAGTATTTCAAGAATGGAAGAAAAAGTATCTAATGTATTCAGCTCTTCTATGAAACCAATTTGTAACTTTATTATGAAAGCTATAATCTAATTATAGCCCAAGAAGAAGGGGAAAGGGGAGAGAGAGGGGAGGGGAAGGGGGAAGATGGGTGAAGGGAGGGTAATTGGTGGGATCACACCTATGGTGCATTTTACAAGGGTACATGTTTAATTTACTAAGTGTAGAATATATATGTCTTAACACAATAAATAAGAGAATGCAGTGAAGGCTATGTTAACCAGTTTGATGAAAATATTTCAAATTGTATATTAAACCAGTACATTGTACCCCATGATTGCATTAATGTACACAGCTCTGATTTAATAATAATAAAAAGAACCTATATAAGAAGGTCATAGAACATCAAGCAGATTTAACCCAAACAAGATTGCCTAAAGGCATTTAATAAGGGGTTGCTAAAGGTCACAGATAAAAGGTTAATGGAAGCAAGAAAAAATATAAAAATATATGTATAAGGCCTCTCCAATACATCTGGCAGTGGACTTCTCAGTGGAAACCTTCCAGGCCAAGAGAGAGTAGCATGACATATTCAAAGTGCTAAAGGAAAACACTTTAACTGCACAATATTATATCATGCAAAAATATCCTTCAAACATGAAGGATAGGGTGGCGCCTGTGGTTCAGTGAGTGGGGCACCAGCCCCATATACCAAGGGTGTCAGGTTCAAACCCAGCCCCTGCCAAACTGTAACAAAAAAATAGCCAGGTGTTGTGGTGGGCGTCTGTAGTCCCAGCTACTTGGGAGGCTGAGGCAAGAGAATCACTTAAGCCCAGGAGTTGTAGGTTGCTGTGAGCTGTGATGCCATGGCACTCTACCAAGGGTTAATAAGTGAAAGTCTGTCTCAAAAACAAACAAACAAACAAAACAAACAAACAAACAAAAAAACCCATGAAGGATAGTCAGTTGGACAAACAAAAGCTGAGGGATTCTGTTAATACCGGACCTTTCCTACAAGAAATGCTAAGAGGAGTTCTTCAGTCTGAAAGAAACGGATGCTAATGAACAATAGGAAGTCATCTGGAGGCGTACTCACCGATGCATGTGAGCACACAGAGGGAGAATACTCTATCATAACCGTGGTGGATAAGCCACTTGTGTCTTGAGTATGAGGACTAAAAGACAAACCTATCAAAAGTAACTTTTTGAGAGATAAATTATATAAGAGAGTATGGATGAAAACAAAAAGTTAAAAAGAAAGCAGGGGTGGGGATGAAGTAAAGGGTAGAATTTCAGTCAGATTTCTCTGTGCTTGCTTATTTCTTTGTAAACTGAGTTTCTATATCTTTAAAATAATTGGTTACAAAAAATGTTTTCTGTGAGTCTCATGGCAACCTCAAATCAAAAAACCTACAACAGATACACAAAAAATGACAAGCAAAAAATTAAAACTTACTACTAGAGAAAATTAGTTTCAACAAAAGAAGACAGGAAGGAAGAAAAAAAAGAAGACCAGAAAACAACCAGAAATCAAATAACAACATGGCAGTAGTAAGTCTTTGCCCATCAGTGATAACATCGAACGTGAATGAACTAAACTGTCCAACAAAAACACCCACAGTGACTGAATGGATACAAAACCATAGAACCAACTATATATTTTCTGCAAAGGCTCACTTCAGCTATAAACACATAGAGACTGAAAATAAGGTGATGAAAAAAAGATATTCCATGCAAATGGAAACCAAAAAAGAGCAAAAGTAACTATATTTCTGTCAGATAAAATAAATTTCAAGAGAAAAATATAAAGAGAGACAAAGACAAAAAAGAGAAAAAAGAAAAAAGAGAAAAAAGGAAAACAGAGGCAAAGAAGATAATTATACACATATAATGATAAAGGGGTCAATTTAGAAAAGAGGATGTAATAATTCTAAATATATATGCACCCAACACTGGAGCACCCAGTAAAGGAAATATTTTCAGAGCTATAGAGAGAGAAAGAGAGACCCCAGACAATAGTCACTGGAGACCTCAACACTCTACTTTCAGCATTGGACAGGTCATCCAGGCAGAAAATCAACAGAAAACATTGGACTTAACTTACACTATAGATTTAAATGGCCCTATTACATATTTACAGAATATTTCATCCAGCAGCAGCAGAGTACATACTCTTCTCTTTAGCTCATGGAACACTCTCAAGGATAGACCATACATTAGGCACAAAAAAAGTCTTAAAAAATTAAAAAGAAAACAGAAATCATATCAAGTATTTTCTCTGACCACAATGGAATAAAACTAGAAATAATAATACGAGGAATATTGGAAACTATACAAATGCATGGGAATTAAACAATATGCTCCTGAATGACCTAAGGGTTACTAAAAAGATTAAGAAGAAAATTAAAAAATTTCTAGAAACAAATGAAAATAAAAACAGAGTATATCAAAACCTATGGGATATAGCAAAAGTGGTAATAAGAGGAAAGTTCATAGCAATGAGTGCCTACATTAAAAAAATAGAAAAGCTTCAAATAGAGTATGTCACAATGCATCTCAAAGAACTAGAAAAACAAGAGAAAACCAAACCCAAAATTAAGAGAAAAGAAATAATAAAGATCAGACCAGAAGTAAATGAAAATAAAGCAAAAAAATTTACAAAAGAGTGATAAAACAAAATGTTGGTTTTTTAAAAAAGATGAACAAAATTGACATAGCGGTAGCCAGACTAAGAAAAAAGAGGAATGACCCATTAAAGAAAATCAGAAATAAAAAAGGAGGCATCACAACTAATGCAGCAGAAATCCAAAGGATGATTAGTAACTACTATGAGCAACTATATGCCGATAAATGGAAAGACCTAGAAGAAATGGATAAATTCCTGTACACATACAACCTACCAAGATCAAAGTAGGACAAATACAAAACTGGAATAAATAAATAACAAGATAGAAGTAGTAATAAAAATTCTCCCATCCAAGAAAATCCTGGGACTCAACAGCTTCAGTGGTGAATTCTACCAAGCATTGAAGAACTAATACCAATCCTACAAAAAGTATTCCAAAAAAGTGAGGAGGAGGAATACTCCCAAACTCATTCTATGAGGCCTGTATCACTCTGTTACCAAAATGAGATAAAGATATAACAGGGAAAAAAAAAAAAAAAGAAAAGAAGCTACAAGATAGTATCTCTGATGAACACACCTATGAAAATCCTCAACCACATACTAGCAAACCAAATTCAACAATACGTATTAAAATATTATTGATTATGTTCAAGTGGAATTCACTCTCGGGATGCAAGTTTAGTTCAACATATGCAAATAAATTAGTGTGATACAATATATCAGGCTTCCTCAAAATACGGCCTGTGGGCTATATGCGGCCTGCCTAGGACATTTATCCAGCCCACCGGGTGTTTTGCCACCACTGCCTGTCCTGCTTAGCAGCCGACTGTCCCGGGGCCTGCAGTCTGGCCCTCCAACAGTCTAAGGGACAGTGAACTGACCCCCTGTTTAAAAAGTTTGAGGACCCCTGCAATATATCAACAGAACAAAGGACAAATCTGTATGATTATTTCAATTGATGCCAAAAAAGTATTCAATAAAATTCAACACCCCTTCTAAACTCTTAAAAAACTGAGTACAGAAGGAACTTACCTAAACGTGATAAAAGCCACATGATAGACCCACAGCTAGTATCATACAGAATGCAGCCAAACTGAAACTCTTTCCTATAACATATAGAAGGAGACAAGGATGCCCACTTCTGAGTGAAGAAACAACTCACACAATCACTACTGTTACTCAGCATAGCTAGAAGTTGTAGCTAGAGCAATCAGATGACAGAAAGAAATAAAAGTCATCCAAACTGGAAAAGAAGAAGGCAAATTATCCTTGTTTGAAGATGATATGATCTTATATCTAGAGAAAACCAAAGACACACACACAAAAAAAGAACCAATAAAAAATTTAGTAAAGTTGCAGTTTACAAAATCAACATACAAAACTCATACAGCATTTCTATATGCCAGCAGTAAAGAATATGAAAAAGAAAACAAGAAAGTGATCTCATTTACAATAGCTATAAATAAAACAAAATTCCTAGGTATAAACTTAACACAAGAAGTGAAATATCTCTGTAATTAAAATTATAAAACATTGATGAAAGAAATTGAAGAGGACACAAAAAAGGAAAGATATTCCATGCTCATGGATTGAAAGAATTAATACTGTTAAAATGTTTCTACTACTCAAAGCAATTTATAGATTCAATGTTATCCCCATCAAAATGCCAATGACATTATTCACAGAAATAGAAAAAAATTCCTACAATTTATATGGAACCACCAAAGACCCAGAATAGCCAAAGCCATCCTGAACAAAATGAACAAAACTGGAGGATTCATGTTAACCTAACTTTAAATTATACTGCAGAGCTGTAGTAACCAAAACAGCATGGCATGGGCATAAAAACAGACATATTAACCAATGGAATAAAATAGAGAACCCAGAAACATCCATGCATCTATAGTGAACTTATCTTTGACAAAGTTGCCAAGAATATACAGTGGGGAAAGGGCAGTCTTTTCAATAAATAGTTCTGAGAAAACTGGTTATCCATATGCAGAAGAATGGAAATTTACCCTTATCTCCAACCACATACAAGAATCAAATCAAGATTGGTTAAAGACTTAAATTTAAGACTTGTCCCAGCTACTCAGGAAGCTGAGACAAGAGGACCACTCAAGCCCAAGAATTTGAGGTTGCTGTGAGCTATGATGCCACAGCATTCTACCTATGGTGACAGAGTGAGACTTTCTCAAAATACATATATATATTTTTAAAAATTTGAAACCATGAAACTGCAAAAAGAAAACACCAGAGAAATGCTTCAGGACATTGGTTTGGGCAAGGACTTCTTGAGTTATCTCCTCAAAGCACAAGAAACCAAAGCAAAATTGGACAAACAGGATTACAACAAATTAAAATGCTTCTGCACTGCAAAAGAAACAACAAAGTAAAGAAACAACACATTCTGAAATGTGAAATGTGAAAATATTTGCAAACTACCTACCTAGCAAAGGCTTAATAACTAGAATATATAAGGAATTCCAAGGGCTCAATTGGAAAAAAAATCAAATAATTTGATTTAAAAATAGGCAAAACCTAACAAATACAATCAATATAACCTGGTTCTTTGTACCTTCAATGAATCCCCAACAATAAAACAAAAATAAAAATAAATAAGGGCAAAAGATCTGAATAGACATTTCTGAAAAGAAGACATATGAATGGCCATGAGATATATGAAAAAAATGCTAACATCATTAGTCATCAGAGAAATGTAAATCAAAAGTACAATGAGATGTTATCTCACTCTCCCCAGTTAAAATGGCTTTTATCAAAAAGGCGATAACTGGTGGTGGTGAGGATGTGGAGAAAGAAGAAACCTCAAACACTGCTGGTGAGAATGTAAATTAGGGCCACCACTCTAGAGGTTCCTCAAAAAACTAAAACTAGAACTACTGTATGACCCAGCAATCCCACTGTTAGGTTCAAAGGAGAATAATCAGTATATTGAAAAGGTAACTACACTCCCATGTTTATTGCAGCACTATTTGCAATAGCCAAGATTTGGAACCGAACTAAGTATCCACTGATGCATGAACAGATAAGGAAATCGTGGTACATACACACAATGGAATGTTTGTAGCCACAAAAAAAAAAAAAAAGAATGAAACCCTCCCCTTTGCAAAAACATGGTTGGAAGGGGAGTACATTATAAATGAAATAAGCCAAGCACAGAAAAACAATCTCATACGTGGGAGCCAAATATTAAAACAATTGATTGAATGATGGTTCCAGGAAGGGAAGGGTAGTGGGAAGAGGGGATAAAGTGGGCATGGTTAAAGGATGTAGATATACATAGATTGAACATTTGGTAGTACAATAAAGTGACTATAATCAATAAGACAGGGTGTTTAAAATGACTAAAATAGTGGAATTGGAATGTTCCCAACACAAAGAAAATGACGAATGCCTGAGACAATGGATACCTCCATTACCCTGATGGGACTGGTACACTTGTGTGCCTGTATCAAAACAGCACATGTGCCCTATGAAGATACACAACTATTATGTGCCCATAATAATTAAAAATTGAAAAAAGTAAAGAAGGGGAAAGAGTGGACATGAGAATAAGCCATTTTCTTTCTAAAAGAGTTTGATTTTGTTGACGATATTGACACATAATAATTGTACATATATAGGGGGTTCAGTGACTTGTTTCAATACATGTATACTTTGTGCAGTGATCAAATCAGGGTATTTAGCAAATCCATCACCATAAATAGTTATCATTTCTTTGTAGTGACAGCATTCAAACTCCTCTCTTCTAGCGATTTTGAAGTATACAACACGTTATTGTTAGCTACAGTCACTCTGCTGTGTAATAGACACCAGAACACGCTCCTCACATCTGTAGACCAACCTCTCCCCATAGCCATTTCCTTTTAAGCAAAAAACAATGCATACCTTTGGGGCATATTTTTTATTTTTTAAATGTAGATTCAAGAGTTTTATATATTCAAACTCTCCATGAAAAAAATAGCTCTAGTTACTTATATCCACATTTATTAGAAATTCAATTATGCTTTTTGTACATTTGTGAGTATACTTTTCCTTATGGCCAAAAATTTCCAGAAAGCAAAAATTACTCATGTAACTGTTGCTCATAGTTGATTCTGTTAGAAATAGTTCTAAGCAACTGCAGTTTGGATATTGCTGGAGCGTTAGTGGCTAGTAATTTGTAAAGAATGTTTAGTGAAACAGTAGCAGGGATTTTCAACTGGTATGCCCTGAAAAGATGTTAGGTGTGTTTCAAAATTTTTAAAGATCATTAATTAAATTATTTTTGAAAGTGTTTAAAGCATGGTAAGTGTGTGTATACACACACACACACACACACACACACACACATATATATATATATAAACTCTCTCTCTTTTTTGATCAATACAATTTAAGTGTGCCACAGAAGTTTAGCTGTAGGTTCAAGTATACTGTGAGATTAAAAAAGGGTGAAAAAAACTGGACAGCAATGAGCAGTTTGAGAAGTCATTGAGAATCCGATCACCTTTGTTCTGGAAATTGAGCTTAGTTTTATGACTACGTTTAAAAATTTAAAAAAAGCCACATTCTCTCAAGCGGAAAGCAAAGGTCAGAGTTCACACTGTTCACTCTGCCTTCATAAACTTTTGTTCTAGGAGCCCAAGAATTATTTGAGAAGAATCCTGGACAATTAACCCAAGTAGTAGAAAAAAAAAATTTGCAGTAGAAAGTCTTGGTGAACTGGAGTTTAAATAGTATAAGGGTCACAGCACTTGTCTTCAGCCACTTAAAACAGCATTTGATAGACAACTTAGGTGTTTAAGGAAGCATATTAACCAGCTAGTTATCTGGATTAGGGGGCTCCATTTCTGGCTAAGAGTGACTTGGCCTAAAATGAATGGTCATCAGTTTCTTTAGGGAAAGACTCTCTGCTGGGATTTCTTGAGGGCTGGGATCTATGGGCTCGAGCTGAGACCCAGTAGGAGCCCATGCTCATTTGTGTAATATTTACATATATTTTGTCCATAATTATACAGCCGAGAAGTTCATTCATTTTCTGTTTGAGAGCAAAAGTTTGATTATTTTAATAGTACTCTTTCTGAATGTTCTCTTCTCACAGGTTCTCAGTAACTCCTTTCAGTAACCCAGCTTGCCCTCACAGAATGTGTTAATGCTAAGACACGGAGTCTTAGAAAATAAGTGGGAATAATGGTGCTCAGACAGCGGTTCGTTAGACTTCGCATGTTTTATGCCATCATTGTTGGAGAGGATTGATAGAATGCACTTACAAATTTCGTGGGGGGTGGGGGAAACCAAATAGAAAGAGTTAATGTTCAAACCAGGAGGCTAACATGGTAAGTTTTCTTTACCCGATAAAATGTGATCCAGATTAAACAAAGTAGTTTTAATTTTCTCAGAACAAACATCCCACATAAACACAAATGATGATGTAAGACGTGGCTATAACCTGGTTCATAGTATTTTCCAAAGCTATAGTGCACCAGCCAGTGCACTCTATGGCACGCAGGAGAGACAGATGGTAATTAAGGACGCGCTAATAGCATTTTACTCTGTAACCCACTTTACATGGAGCAACGCATTATACTAGGAAGACACTTTGCTGAAGTGTTTCCAGTATTAGGCCCACATTTTCTTGCAGAGATCTTGTAGGCGGCCCTCGAAGATTTACATCTCTATACGTTTACGTCAAGGAGTTAGCTCCGTATTTTGGTTGGCAAGTTTTGCAGACAGGGAGCCTTGGTAGGGGAGAGGGAAGAGCACTGTACCTGTGTGCTGGTGAGACAGCAGCGCCACAATGGTGCCTTTTAGCAGCTACCAGATTTGCTAAAAGCAGCCAGGCCAATTAGCAGTAAGTGCCATGCACCTGCAGTTACTAGGAATTCAGCCTCTTTTGAGGCTGAATCTTAATGTAGCCTTTATCTTTCTAATGACAAAAATCTTACTCATATTCTGGGAAAATAAAGAAAAGTTAGCAATGGCAAAATGAAAGCATTCTGCAATTTATTTTTAATGTTGCCTTAGAAGCTAGGCAGAAATGTAGAAGCCATGACGCTTTAACACTGCATTATTTTAAAATGTTGGTTTTTCATAGTTTCCTTCCTGATTTTGAATTTAATTTTCATGTCAATATTGCAATTGTTTCCTGAGATATTTATAATATGGCCATAGGTTTCCTATGTGTTCCTAGAATTTTCTGCAAAACTTTTTCACTAGGATAATAAAAACAGTCGTTCCAAATGGCAAAAAGGTGGGGAAAGAAAATCTCTGACTTTTTTTCAAGATGTCACATCACCAGACTAGAAAGGACTACTGTAATCCTATATGGTATCAAATGGTATTTTCAACATATGGTACATTAATTAATGAATGTATTTATTTATGTTGAGACAGAGTTTCACTTTGTCGCCTTTGGAAGAGTGCCATGGCGTCATAGCTCACAGCAACCTCAGACTCTTGAGCTCAAGCGATTCTCTTGCCTTGGCCTCCGAGTAGCTAGGATGGTACTTATTTTTAAATAAAACTACTTCCCAGGGTTATGTTTCTGTGCTTTACTGCACATTCTCTTTTAAAAGACACCGGGGAGAAAGGTGATGTTGAGTTAAGCATTTTCTGGAGCTACCGGGTTCTAATAAGGCTAATCAATTAATAAATTATCATTCATTTTGTTGCAACTGGAGTATTTCCCTTTCCTTTATTCTCATTCATAATTCTCTTAAAGGAGCCGAGAACATCACATAAACAAATCTAATGTAGAATGCAGTGTAACTTTTCTCTGCTGATCATACTCTCAGAGTCGCCATAGTGAATAAATCAGAAATATTAAAACGGAAGCTTTCTTAACATACTCCCTACACTGGTAACACAGGAACATAGTCACTAACTGTGCT
>CAUYQV010124453.1:0-13973 GCA_963574575.1 Galagoides demidoff
CAACCTCCAACTCCTGGGCTCAAGCGAGTCTCCTGCCTCCGCCTCCCAAGTAGCTGGGACCACAGGCGCCCGCCACAACGCCCGGCCATTTTTTGGTTGCAGCCATCATTGTTGTTTGGCGGGCCCAGGCTGGGGATTCAAACTCGCCACCTTAGGTGTATGTGGCTGGCGCCTTAGCCGATTGAGCCACAGGTGCCGAGCCAATTTTTAATTTTTTAAGACAGAGTTTCACTCTGTCACTGTGCTGAGTGCTGTGGCATCACAGCTCACAGCAACTTCAAATTCTTGGGCTTAAGCGGTCCTCTTGCCTCAGCCTTCCGAGTAGCTGGGACTATAGATGCCTGCCACGACACCCAGTTAATTTTTCTATTTTTAGTAGAGATGGGGTCTTGCTCTTGCTCAGGCTGGTCTTGAACTTCTGAGCTCAATAATCCTCCCACCCTAGCATCCCAGAGTGCTAGGATCATAGGTGTGAACCACTGTACCTGGCCAATTGCAATCTTTTAGTTACTTTAAAGTAAACCCTAACTTATTGTTGATTATAGTCACTTCATTGCACTATCAAATATTGTTCATTCTATATAACTATCACTATATTTTTGTACCCATTAACCATCCCCACCATCTATCTCTCCCTGCTACCTTACCAGCCTCTGGTAACCTAATTCTACTCTCTATCTCCATGAGTTCAATTGTTTTTAGTATTTAACTCCCACATATGAGTGAGAACATGTGAGATTTGTTTCTTTTTTTTGCGCTTGCCTTATTTCACTTAACATAATCTGCTCTAATTCCATCCATGCTGTGGCAAATGGCAGGATTTCATTCTTTTTGTGGCTGTAAAATATTCAATGGTTACTGTCACAATTTTTCTCTAAATCTAAAACTATTCTAAAAGCTTATTTTAAATATTGGAGGGTAGACATAAGATTGCTAACTTTTTTTTTCTTTTAAGTCAGGTTCCCACTGTTACCCAGCTGGAGTGCAGTGTCATCATTATAGCCTCAAACTCCTGAGCTGGGCTCAAGCAATTCTCCTGCCTCAGCCTCCCAAGTAGCTGATATTCAGTATGGGGTTCTTTTAGGGGTAAAGAAAATGTTCTCACATTGATTGTGGGATGGTTGGAGAAATCTCCGCATTTACTAAAACCCATTGAATGGTACATGTTAAGTGGGTGAATCGTAAGTCATGTGACTTTTATTTTGATAAAGTTGTCTTAAAAAGGAAAGCAAACAAGCGGTGAGCACAGGTCATCACTACTCCAGTGTGGCTGGCCGCTCCCTGTGCAGCCTTGGGCAGGCGCTGTCCCTCCCTGGGCCTCACCGGCCATCCAGGGAACGCGGGAGTTGAATCCAGTGTACTGAGGGTGTGCTCAGCTCTGACAGCTTACAATTTTTATTGTGACAGATGGTGTTTGCCAGGACTATCTGCTCACTGAAACACTGAATGCTGTGGGCTCAGGGTGGCCCACCAGCTCGGAAGCCCACCATTCTGCTGGCCTCTGACTAGAAGAAACCAACTGGACCCCAGTGGAAACACAGTTTTTTCCAGCCTTGTGACTGTGATGTAATGAATGCATTTGTCAATAGTTAATTGCCTGTTTACTAAAACTCCTTCAGTTAAGTTCACCCTTGATGGCTGGGCGCAGTGACTCATGCTTGTAATCTTAGCACTCGAGGTTGACTCAGGTGGATTGCCTGAGCTCATGGGTTTGAGACCAGCCTGAGCAAGAGTGAGACCCCATCTAAAAATAGCTGGGCATTGTGGCAGGCGCCTGTAGTCCCAGCTGCTTGGGAGGGTGAGACAAGAGAATGGCTTGAGCCCAAGAGTTTGAGGTTGCTGTGAGCTATGACACCATGGCACTGTACTGAGGGTGACAAAGTGAGACTCTGTCTCAAAAAAAAAAAAAGTTCACTCTCAACTAATAGATGAGGCAGTGTAGGCCGGGATGAGGGTGCAGGCTTTCATGTTCACATACCACTGTGTGGCCTACGACAAGTCACCTCACCTTTCTGGGCTTCTATCTTCTCACGTCTGAAAGAGAGATGATGACACCTGCCTCCCAACTAAAGACCCTGCTCTGGGGCCAGCAGGGGTAGGGGCTCAGTTACAGCAGCCGTTGTAACTCCTTTACCTTCTGGGCTCTGCTTCCTCTCCTGGAATGTGATGGAGTAATGAGAACACTGGTTCTCAACCAGGGCTGATTTTACCCCCCAGACACTGCTTGACAGGCCTGTTTAGCTATCAGATTTTTGCGGCCTGCTGGCATCTAGTGGGTAGGGGCCAGGGATGCTGTGAAACATCCTGCAACACACAGGATGCCCTCCCCTTTCCCCAGAACAGAGAATTGTCCAGCCCTAAAGTCAGCAGGCTGAAGCTGAGAAACCCTGGACTAAGATAATCTCTAAGATTCCATCCAACTGTCAAAGTCATCTGAACTTGATCTGTGTTGCCTTGGTTTTCTCAGCTTCCTGAGGCCATTCTGAGAATGTTGCTGTTGGATGATTTTCCAGTTCCCCAAAGCATAGACCTCTGCAAAACAGTACCTGACCTTTCCATCTCATTTTCCTCCCCTGTAGGGAGTTATAATAATAATAATACCCACCTCCCAGAGCTGCTCTGATTGTGGAAGTAAATAGTGAAATAATAGTCAGCAATAGGTAACACCGTGTATTACTTGCCATGTGCTGGGTGCTGGCGTTTTGCACATATCAACTCATCTAATCTCCATAAGCACTTGTGAGAAAGGGTCTATTATTACTTCTATGATATAGATGAGGAGATGAGAGATGAAGTTACTACTTTATTTTTTTGAGACAGAGTCTCACTATGTCACCCTTGGTAGAGTGCCATGGAGTCACAGCTCACAGCGACCTCAAAATCTTAGACTTCAGCGATTCTCTTACCTCAGCCTCCCCAGTAGCAGGGATTACAGGTGCCTGCCACAATGCCTGGCTATTTTTTGGTTGTAGTTGTCATTGTTGTTTGGCAGGCCCTGGGCCGGGTTTGAACCCGCCAGCCCTGGTGTGTGTGACCGGTGCCCTAGCCACTGAGTTACAGGTGCTGAGCCTGAAGTTATTAGTTTAGATTATGCCTTTCCTGGGCACTCACACCGTGCATGGGGTGTAGCATTTCCGTGCACAGTAACTGCTTGTGTAGCAGTCCCTTCCTCTGGGACACTAATCCTTGCTACTCCTTCAGGACATGGCAGTTGGTCTGGGGATGCACACATGTGACCCCAGATGGGCCAATCAGAAGCCTTCCCTGGGATTTTTTTCTAGTAGGAGCTGGCACAGGGTGGGAAGCTGTGAGCTGCGAGTGGGAGAACATGGCTTGCCTGTGTGGGACGCATACACAGAGAAAAACTGAGTAGAGAAGTGAGAGAGAATCCTGGTTGTGCTCTTATGCCTGGTTCAGGACCCCACTGTCCAGGAGATGGCAAATTCCATTTTATGCCTGCACTGGTTCAGGCTGCATTTCTGTCCCTTGTAGCTCAGAGTCCTGACTGGTCCCTTTCCTCCCCACCAGCACGACTGTGTCTCACATGCATGTGTTTGAACCCTGTACACACATGGGCATATGGACCCAGCCTGTGTGGACCTGTTGCATCTGTGTGTATCCCTGTGAACTTATATGCACTGGCCAATAGTGGCATGGTCCAGTCTTCAGTTCCCCTTTTTTGCCCTGGCCTTGAGATTGATTTTCTTCATCAGGACTGATTGTCTCAGCATGTTAGAACTTGGTGGGGGAAAGGCCAGCATGGCAGACCTGGAATTCTGGGCTTGTCTAGGCTCAATTGCCCTCTCTACCTAGGAAAAACCCCTTCATGGAGACCTGGTCAGCATCTTGAGGTAAGAGAGGGAGAATCCCAGAGCTCCAGGACATCTGAGCTGGCAGGCACAGCCTTGTGATCACAGGGTTACATTATTTTATCTGCCCAGTGTGCCCATCTCCCATTTCTTTGCAGGGATCCCTTCTCCCTTATCTCTGCTGTGAGGTTCTTGTAAGGCTGCTATGTGCAGTGTTATACTCTATGGGACCAGACCCTCAACATTTACCCTTTGCTCAAATTCCTCTGTGGCCCCATCTGTCCCATTAGCTCCTGATGTTTAATGAGTCACTCCACGATTTAGTGGCTTATACTATAGTAATCATTTTACTATGATTTTTTATGATTCTGGGCATTGACTGTACTCAGCAGGGTGGTTCTTACTTGGGACCCCTCACATTACTGCAGTCATCTTGAAGAATTCTGCACTCTTGTATCTGGTGGTTGATGCTGGCAGCCAACAGGGACCTTGGCTGGATTGTCAGCAGGACACACATGGCCTGGGCTTCTTCTTCCTCATATGGCCTGGGCTTCCTCACAGTATGGCAGCTGACTCCCAAAAGTTAGTGTCCCTGGAGAATAGGGTACGAGAACGTGGCACTTTTATGAATTTGCCTCATAAGTCATGTCATACTATGTTCCCCATGCCCTATTATTCACAAATATCTCACCAATTCCAAAAGGAAGAGAGTCTTTGTCATTTATAGACAGAATGTGGGGGAGGGGAAATGCTGTGGGGCCATATTTACAATGTCAGCCTCTTCGGATCACTTGGGTTAAAGGCACAGACCTGGGCTCAGTGCCTGTGGCTCAAGTGGCTAAGGCTCCAGCCACATACACCTAAGGTGGCAGGTTCAAATCCAGCCCAGGCCTGCCAAACAACAATGACGGCTGCAATCAAAAAAATAACCGAGTGTTGTGGCGGGCGCCTATTGTTCCAGCTACTTGGGAGGTGGAGGCAGGAGACTTGCTTGAGCCCAGGAGTTGGAGGTTGCTGTGAGTTGTGATACCATGGCACTTTACCCAGGGTGACAGCTTGAGGCTCTGTCTCAAAAAAAATAATAAAATAAAATAATAAATAAATAAATAAATAAATAAATAAAGGCACAGACCTGGAGCTCTGCTTCCTGCCTCATCTCCTCAATCCCTCACTCTGATTCCTGCCCCAGGGTCTCCTTGCTGCTTCTGGTCAGACACACTCCCGGACACACTCCCGAGCTTGGGCCTTGCCCTTGCTGTTCTATCTGCTCCAGACATCCGTTCCTGGGCATCCCCTGTCTCACTCCCTCTCAGATCTCACTGCTCAGGTTCACCCTGTATTAAATCACACCTGCACCACACCCCAGCTCTGCTCATACCTTCTGCTTTGCCCACCCTACAGCCCTTTCCACTCTCTAACATCAGACACCTTTTCAGTACTCATAGGTTGCCATGTCATAGACACCCTATGAGTACTAAAACAGCAGGGCCAGGAGGGCAGCAGTTGTGTCTGTTGTTTTCATGGTGGGACCTCCAATGTGAGGCTCAGAGTGTGGCCCTAGCAGGTGCTCAGTGCATGTATTCACACACTGGTGTTGGATGTGAGCAGGCAGGTAGGTTCTGTGTTAACTCATTTCATGCATACCCTAGCTGTCCTGCCGTGGAGGGACATGGCCAGACTCCCACTGGCCAGGGAAAGACTTGTCTCCCCATACCTCTACTCTCTGTTAAGAGGGCTCAGGCCAGGATGGAGGGAGTGGGGGCAGGCCTGGTGGGGTGTGGTCTGGGCCAGTTTGAGGCTCAGTAGGCTCCTCCTCCTGGGATACTTGTCCCTAGAGTTACCCAGGTAATGACACAGGAGGCCGCTGCTTCAGGTCCTCCAAGGATCTGAATCTTAGTCCGCTACTTACTCCTGGGCTGCCCTTGTCCTTATCCTTTCCACACTGTTCTCATAGATCACAAGCTTTGTTCCAATCTGGTGTTAAGAGCAGAGAGTCTGGAGCCACAGGGGCTCACATCGCATGCCCATTACTGGACAGGGGACCTCTTTGTGCTCCATTTTCCTTGTCTGTACAACTGAGATAATAGTCCTTCACAACTGCCGTGAGGAGTAAATGAATTAATACAGAACAGCGCCTGCAGGTGGGAAGCCTGTAGGAACTGTGCTAAGATTGCTCGTGGAGCTTGTTGCCTGCTTATCAGGGGTGTCTGAATATGAACAAGGACCCAGCGATTGCACTCCTGGGAGAGAATTTCACCCAAGAGAAATGAAGACATATCTGCACAAACATTTGTACAGGAATGTTTATTGCAGGGTTCTTTGTAATACCGAAAGGTAGGAACAACCCAAAGTCCATTAACTGACAAATGGATAAACAAAATGTCCCCTGTCTGTACGATGGAATGTTACTTGTCAGTGGAGAGAAACAAGGTGACCATGTGTGACTGGACATGGATGAACCGTGGAAACATTATGCTGAGTGAGAAGGCCCCAAATTGCATGATTCTGTTTATAAGAATTGTCCAGAATTAGCAAATTCATAGAGGTAGACAGTAGGTTAGTGGTTGCCACAGGCTGGGAGACCAACGGTGAGGGTAGGGGGTGCTGGCTAAAGGCTGTGGGAGTTTCTTTCAGGAGGAAAATGATCTAAAATTGACTAGGGTGTGGCTCTTAGCAGGGGGTTGTCACCCATATCTGTGAATATATCAAAACCTGTTGGGCTGTGCACTTTAAATGGGTGAATTGTATGGTCTGCGAACTATGTCTTTTTTTTTTTTTGAAATGGAGCCTCAAGCTGTCCCCCTGGGTAGAGTGCTGTGGCATCACTCACAGCAATCTCCAACTCCTGGGCTCAAGTGAGTCTCCTGGCTCCACCTCCCAAGTAGCTGGGCCCACAGGCACCCACCACAACGCCTGGCTCTTTTTTGGTTGCAGCCATCATCGTTGTTTGGCGGGCCGGGGCTGGATTCAAACCCACCACCTTAGGTGTATGTGGCTGGTGCCTTAGCCACTTGAGCCACAGGCGCTGAGCCCAAACTATGTCTTAATATCATAGTAAGGCTCTTGGCTGAGCCAGGCCGTTTTCAGAGTATTTCTTAAAAATCACACTTGCGGCCTCCAGGGGGCCATTCCCAGCTGGTGAGAAGTTAGAATTTGGGGAGGTTTTGTTTCTTTTCTGTTGTTTGCAGTTAGGCGAACTCCTTTATCTGCCTGCTCACATCCAAGATCAGGGTGTCCCATGCATGCGGTCACTGTCTCCTGCTGGCCTAGTCCTTGGTTGTGTGCCCATCTGCTCCCAGGCTGTCTGTCTGTCCATCCCTCAGCATCACTTCCTTATTCTACTTGTCTTTACTCCTTGGAAGGGGCTCAGGCAGTAGAGGAGCTTTAATTTGGAGAGCAGTCACATGGGTGCCAGCAGAGCCAGACGCATGGGAAGGCAACCCTAGGTTGGGATGGACATGGAGGGGAGCCCAGAGGAGGGTGACTAGAGCCCGGAGGGCTGGGCTAGAACTGTAGGGAGATGCAGAGAGAGGCAGGGCAAACAGCATGGCCTCTCCCTTCCTCCATAGGGCCTGGGAAATGAGGTTGAGAGGTCACCCCTGGGATCAATCAGTCAAGTGATTAAGCGATGGGGTGCAGAATCAGGAGCGCCCCAGCCACTCAGACGGCCTCTCAGGAGCAGTGACAGGTGCCCATGACTGGAACTGCTTTTGTCCCCCTAGTGTGTGCCCTGGAATAAGTCACCAACCTCTTGGAGAAAGCCACTCCATAGTTTCTCCCAAGCAATGGCTTCCCCAGGTATCACCTGGATGTTTCCCTGTGTCCTGTTTCTGCTCCAGTGTGTGCAGATGTAGTCATTATTGTTGCAGCTTAAGTGGGAGGGGGGACCCTAGAGTGGGAGACGGGTGTCTGGGAGAGGGAGAGGTGGGGGCTCTGTGAGGCTGGGGCTGGGTGGTGTGGGTCACCCTACCTGCCTGATTGGGCAGAAGCTGAGAGGCTCAGACAGGTATGAGATGGCAGGGGTGCAGAGGGAAAGGCACGTGTGGGTTCTGGGGGTGCACTGGGTTCACATCCACCTCTGCCCGTGGACTCTGGGCAGGTGGGCTCCCTTAACCAAGCCCCAGTTCCAGGGCTAACAATCTCATGTCACTTGGAGGTACAAACTCCATGGCAGTGACGTGTCGGTAGGGATCGGCCTGTGTCGGAGGGTGGTTCACATTCAGTTGCAATGCTGTGTGACTCAGCACACAGGCTCTGGAGTTCCAGCCCAGCGGTACTTGTGGCTGGCTGTGTGCCCCTGGGCAAATCCCTCAGGTTCTCTGAGCCCTGTTCTTCCTCTGTGAAGTGGAGAGAGCAGGGCTGTCCATCCCAGGGGCGTGGGATCAGCACAATGCACCCAGTGGGCCTCCCTGTTAATACCTTGTTCTCTCCCCTCCACATGGGGTATCTGTCCTGCCCACCCACCACAAACCAGTCTCTCCTCTCCCTGGATTTGCTCCCTTCCTCCTCGGTGGTGACTCGTCAATGAGCAGACATGCTACCAACATGCCTTGTAGGGTGTCGGGGCATAGTGACCAGTGCTCACAGGAACTTGACGAGAAACTAGGGTGGAACTGAGTTTAGACTCCACTGCACTGTTATAGGCAAGGCTATCCTGCCCCTTGACTGGGACTCAACAATTAGGATCAGATTCTCCATCTAACAGTGTCCTTGGGACTTGCCAGGTGGACAGTGGTGGCCCCCACCCAGCCCTGAGTGAAAAGATCTCTAGCCAGGCCCTACAGAGGCTGACTGGCCATGGAGAAGGGGCAGAGGTCTGCAGAGCCTTCCAAGAGGCAGCCTCCTGCCACTCTGCACTGAGGTCTCCCTTGGAGAATATCTCATAACCTCAACTGTGTGGTCGGTGTCAGATCTGCCACCCACTATCTGTGTGACCTTGGCAAAGTCACCTCACCACTGAGCTTTGGTTCCCAGGCTGCCAAATAAGCACTGGGATGAGACTCAGTTCGATCGTCTGCTCGTTCACTGAATCATGCCACAAACATTTGTTGAGCAGCGCCTTGAGTGCCAGGCGCAGTGGTGAGCTCTGGGGATCCAGCCATAAGCACCCAATGAAGTCCTGGCCATCACAGAGTGGACATTCTAGTGGGAGGACAGTCAACAGACAAGCAAATCTAAATTGACATGTTACATGGGCCACCAGGGAAAAGAGTCGTGTGCTATGACCTCATCTGAGTTCAGGCCTGAAATGTGAGGTGTTGGCTGAACAGGGCGTTGGAGGAAGAACATTTTGGGAAGAAAGAACAGTATGTGCAAAGGTCCTGAGGCTGGGTGGAGGGGCTAAGGTTATTAGCAGTCACAGAAGGATGGGCAAACTTCTAAGGCAGCTTGAGGAGTCTGTGCTTTCTCCTCAGGCTCAGGGTCCCAGCACAGGACTGTTGGATAAAGAGGGACAGAGCTAGATCTAACCACAGAACCCTAAATGACCTCTCAGACATTTGTGGTGGGCCTTCTAGTATCCTGTCCCTGTGGTCAGCTCTGGACATACATGATAACTATGAGAGTTGAACAGCATTAAATACTTCTCTGTCCCAGGTGCCATAGTGAGCCCTAGTCTGGCTGGGGGGGTGGGGTGCCCTGTGGGATGTGGAGCTCATGGCAGTAGGCAGAGAACAAGGGGCACAGCATCCTTGGAGGCGGGAGTGTATTCACAGGTGGAGCAGAGTCCGTTTGCCCCTAGGACGAGACCCCCTTTGTTCATCTGCTCGTTCACTAAATCATGCATTCAATCGTGCCACAAACATTTGTTGAACACCAACTAAGTGCCAGGCACTGTGCCCTTCCTGGGTTTCTGGCCATTCCTCAAAAAGGCAGCGTGGAGTGGCCATCCAGAATTCAGGTCCTGAGCTGTGACTTTAGGCCAGTCACTTCACCTCTCTGTGCTTCAGTTTCCTTGTTGGTGACGTGGAGCAGTGTGACGATAGCTCCTCCCTGAAGGGTGTGTGGGGATTGAGTGAGATCATGTGTGCTTAGTGCCAGCACCTGAACATGCTCAAAATGTGTCTGTAAGGAGAAACAGGTGCGGGCCTGCAGAGTGGGCAGTGGACGGCTCCTTGCCAGGCCAGGCCTCCCACCAGGCTGCTGATGGTAGTGATGACTGACCCCAGCCCCGGGTGTCCTCACCACCCAGGCTGCCTTTGGGGTAATAAATATCTGGGGTGCCCATGCCAAGATGGCTCCATGCCAGGCTCTGCCAGGAAGAGGGAGAGGCCATCACGTTGGCCAGATTCCTTCCAAGTCTCCTTACTCTGAAACAGGGACCAGAGAGGTGAACCTTGTGCCTGGCAGGGGCCACTGCCCACGCAGGGCAGTCGGGAGGCTGACATGTGGGCCTCGTGTTTGCATCATGACCATCTGAAAAGAGGGAAACCCTGTTAGGAAGCACATGAGACCTTCAAGGCTCAGGAGGACACAGAGGGTGGGGTACCCAGCTGGGGACACCCCAATGCCCAGGCACCCTAGCAAAGTCCCTGGACCCTTTCAAATGTTTTTTAGGGTTATCTGGATCTTACTTTTGTTGATTTATGACCGAATATTTCTTCTAGAAAATACTTGTCGTATAAAGATTTTACTTCTGTTCCAAATATCTTAAACAGAGTTTTCCAGCATATCCCCAGGGGAACTGCCCACAGTGAGAGTGAAAAAAGTGTGTACTGGCCAGGTGCTCACACCTGTAATCCTAGCACTCTGGGAGGCCAAGGCAGGTAGATTGCTTGAGCTCAGGAGTTCAAGACCAGCCTGAACAAGAGTGAGATCCTGGCTCTTAAAAATAGCAGGGCCTCATGGCAGGTGACTGTAGTCCCAGCTGCTCGGGAGGCTGAGGCAAGAGAATCGCTTAAGCCCAAGAGTTTCAGGGTTTCAGGTTGCTATGAGCTGTGATGCCCCAGCACTCTACTGAGGGCTGTGCCAAAAGGGCATAATTGTTGCCCTTTGCCCACCTGGGGGGTACACACTTTTTTTTTTTTTTTTTTGAGACAGCGTCTCACTTTGTCACCTTTGGTAGAGTATCATGGCGTCATACCTCACAACAATCTCAAACTCCTGGGTTCAAGCAATCCCCGTACCTCAGACTCCTGAGTAGCTGTGATTACAGATGTTCTCCACAGTGCCTGGATATATATATAAATAATTTTTTTGCAGTTTTTGGCAGGGGCTGGGTTTGAACCCACAACCTCCAGTATATGGGGCTGGCACCCCACTCCTTTGAGCTACAAGTGCCACCCCACCTGGATTTTTTTTTTTTTGAGACAGAGTCTCACTTTATTGCCCTTGGTAGAGTGCTGTGGTGTCACACAGCTCACAGTGATCTCCAACTCCTGGGCTTAGGCGATTCTCTTGCCTAAGAGACTACAGGTGCCCACCACAACACCCTATTTTTTTGTTGCAGTTTTACTGGGGCTGGATTTGAACCCACCACCCTCGGTATATGGGTCCAGGGCCCTACCAGCTGAGCCACAGGTGCCACCCCAACTACCTGGATATTTTTTTAAGAAACAGGGTCTTGCTCTTGGTCAGGCTGGTCTTGAACTCCTGAGTTTAGGCAATCCACCTGCCTCGGCCTCCCAGAGTGCTAGGATTACAGGTGTAAGCCACTGCACCTGGGCAGTACACACTTTTTTCACTTTCCCTGTGGGTACCTGGCTGGACACTGAAAGAATACGGGTAATTTCTAGAAGCACAGGACAGAATGCAAAGTGCATGTATTTTGGTAAACTCTGAATTTTCATGGCGGGCACTTGACTTCAGTCCTACCCAGTGGAAATATAATGAATGTGAGTCACATATATCACTTTAATTTTCTTGTAACAGAGCAAAGGAAATTAATATTAACAATATTTTTGATTTTGTTCAATGCATCTATAAAAAAAATTATCATTTAATTTAATCAATATTTTAAAATATTCATGAGATATTTAATCCAGTGTGCATGTCACAGCCTGTCTCAGTTCCTACAAGCTGCATTTCAACCTCTTAGTAGCCACACGTGGCCAGTGGTTGCCACACTGACAAGATAGTTTTAGACTCTTTGTAGAGAAACCTTGATTTCTTTTCCCTCTTAATGTTATAATTACTTGAACTTGTGTTAGTGTCTGGTTCTTGTGCTTCTTTTGTTTAATAAGGTGGATGGGCTTGGTGCCTGTGGCTCGGCATCAGCCACATACACCTAAGGTGGTGGGTTCGAATCCAGCCCGGGTCCACCAAAACAACAATGACAGCTGCAACCAAAAAATGGCCGGGCGTTGTGTTGGGCGCTTGTGGTCCCAGCTACTTGGGAGGCTGAGGCAGGAGACTCACTTGAGCCCAGGAGTTGGAGGTTGCTGTGAGCTGTGATGCCATAGCACTCTACCCAGGGAAATAGCTTGAGGCTCTGTCTCAAAAAAAAAAAAATGTGATCTGAGCCTCAGTGAGTTTTTGCTAAATGCATATTTGTTTCTTGTATTTAGTATTTATTTAGAGGTACTTCTTGCTTGAAATGCCTCCTGAATCAATTAGTAGTCCTCATTTTGTGTGAAGGCCTATCTTTATAACCTGCCGTATACAAGTTTAGGCTCTCAAAATCAGTTCTCATCCCTGCCTTGAGAATTCCACCTCTAAACCCTTATACCATTTCTTCTCCTCCTCACTTAACAAGACTATCCTCCTCCTTCAAAAATTTTAAAACTTTAACACTTCACATGCCAGCCCTCTCTATACCTCATAGAAGTTGTATAAAATCATTTATGTCCCTAACAAGACTACACAATCCATGAGACCCAAGACTATACCTAGGGTTAGAGTGAGGGTTAGGGTTAGACAATTACTATTTAATGACTTTTTTTTTTTTTTTTTTGGAGACAGAGCCTCACTTTATCACCCTGGGTAGAGTGCTATGGCATTACAGCTCACAGCAACCTCCAACTCCTGAGCTCAAGCGATTCTCCTGCCTCTACCTCCCATGTCGCTGGGACTACAGGCGCCTGCCACAACGCCTGGCTATTTTTTGGTTGCAGCCGTCATTGTTGTTTGAAAGGCCCCAGGCTGGATTCAAACCCACCAGCTCAGGTGTATGTGGCTGGCGCCTTAGCTGCTTGAGCCTATTTAATAACATATTAACCTCTTTCTGTAATTCAGACATGGTACTAAGCAATATGATGCCAGGATTATTTGATACCAGGAAGGGTACAAAATTCAGGGTTTATATGTGCCCATGGATAATCATGGTCCAGATATGATTACTGAATTTCTTTTTTTTTTTGGGGGGGGGGGTAAAACTATTTTATTGACGAATACAAGAGTATATACTATTCTGTCAAAGATTATATATGTATTATAAAGTAACAGATGTGGGCGGTGCCTGTGGCTCAGTGAATAGGGCACCAGCCCCATATACTGAGGGTGATGGGTTCAAACCCAGCCCCTGCCAAACTGCAAAAGAAAAAGAAAATAACCAGGGGTGTGGCAGGCCCCTGTAGTCCCAGCTATTCAAGAGGCTGAGGCAAGAGAATCGCCTAAGCCCAAGAGTTGGAGGTTACCGTGAACTATATGATGCCATGGCACTCTACCGAGGGCAATAAAGTGAAACTCTGTCTCTACAAAAAGTAAATACATATATAAATAAAATAGAGTAACAGATGTTACATGTAAAACTCCATAAATTTTTACATGGTGAACACACCTATGTAGCAGTCACCCAGAGGAAAACATGGAATATTGCTGGTACCTCAGCAGTTGCCCTCATATTTTCTTTCTCTTTTTTTTTTAATTAAATCATAGCTGTGTAGAATAATGCAATTAGGAGGTACAGTGTGCTGGTTTTATATACAATTTGAAATACTTTCATCAAACTGGTTAACATAGCTTCACCACATTTTCTTAGTTATTGTGTTAAGACATTTATATTCTACACTTAGTAGATTTAACAGGTACCCTTGTAAAATGTTTGAGTTCAGAGGAGGCCAATTAAAAATCACACAGGTGGCTCTGCGCCTGTGGCTCAATTGGCTAAGGCGCCAGCCACGTACACCTAAGGTGGCGGGTTCGAATCCCCAGCCCGGGCCCGCCAAACAACAATGATGGCTGCAACCAAAAAATGGCTGGGCGTTGTGGCGGGCGCCTGTGGTCCCA
>CAUYQV010124456.1:0-15857 GCA_963574575.1 Galagoides demidoff
CCCTTGGTAGAGTGCTGTGGTGTCACAGCTCACAGCAACCTCCAGCTCTTTGGCTTAGGCAATTCTCTTGCCTCAGCCTCCTGAGTAGCTGGGACTATAGGCGCCCACCACGAGAATAGGAGTTTAAATACTGAATCTAATTTATGCTAACTATAGTACTTCACACACACACACACATATTTACACACTATATAATACACACATATATAAAAATTTACATACCATATAATAATTTGTATAAAACAGTAAAGATATAGAAAGTCTTCAACATTAAGAAAATTAGCCAGTAATTAAAGATCTGACCTTTGAGAGTATGAAATAGAAATATATTTAACATAGCTAATATGATTTTAGTATAATTTATAAACACCAAATAGCAAATAAATATATTTAGTATAATATAATTAGTATTTATAATTTGAATGGTATTGCTCTAAGGTCTATACGTACTATTATTAATATTTTTATGGATTGAGAAATTAAGGTAAAGGAGAGTAACATGCCCAAGGTCACAGAGCCAGTAAGGGGCAAAGCTGGGATTTAGCTCTAACTAGCTGAGCTCTAAAATCTGAAGTTCTAGCCCTTACCCATTAAGCTGGTAACCTTCATTCTGATTCAATTGTGTCTCACAGAAATAAATATATTTGTATTGTGACCCAGGATACATATAGTTTTATAAAATGCATTTTTCCTTACAACATATGATGGCCCCTGGTAGTTTCTACTCTAGAACATTCTAATTCTAAATTTAGATTTCATTAAAAAATACTTATTACCAATTCATGGATTCTACAATCTACTCATGAATCATGACTCATAATTTAAAAACCACTATCTTACGTTTATTTCCACCCATATGGGTATGCTAACTGCTTGATATGCTAAATGTTATAGTTTCCAGTGAGATAATTTGATCAGCAACACAATTTCTATACTGATTTCCATTCTTGGAATTTTCTTCCTCTAAATCATAGAAAGTCCTCATTTTTCCTTTTTAAAAGAACTTAAAAAAGACCTTAGATGAAAATTCTGTTGATCACTTAACTGCTGTGCCAAGGTTTTTTTTTTTTAGTTTTTTGGCCGGGGCTGGGTTTCAACCCACCACCTCCGGCATATGGGGCCGGCACCCTAGTCCTTTGAGCCACAGGCGCTGCCCTGTGTCAAGGTTTTATCTCATCTTTCAGCTTGCTCTGCAATCTTCTGACAGCAAGTTCTATCAACACATTTATACTTTCTTGTTTGGACTATTTATCATTCTGCTTTAGTGTTCTTTGTGCAGGTGTTAGGTTTTGTGGGCTGTAGCTTATTTATCCCACAAACACATGGAGTATATGCCTCAAAGTGTTTATGTATTGTTTCATTCACACACATATACTTAAATACTATAAATAACTAATACAATAGCTGAGAACCTTGGTATTTTTGCAAAAATAATATAGTTTGTACTGGTGTCTCTTGCCACATTTTTAGTTTCATATGATAATTCTAGATATGGTAGTTTCACTACCAAAACTCAAAATAAGACTACTAATTTTGAATAGAGTATTATATATTTAAAAACCTATGGTATTCTTCATTGTAAACATAAAAAAAATTCTGAAGACATTAACAGGATTATAGCTTTGGAAGAGATTTCAGAAGTTAACTAGTTGAACTTCTTACCCGTGGATTTAAATTAGGAGGAATTTTACCTCTGCTTGACTGGGGTACTGATGAGGAGCCACACCCCAGGGGACGTCCGCGTTCACGGTCAGTTACCTCAAATCCTTTCTTGTGCTGAACTGAAAACCTCCCTGCAATTCTTCCTCTTCCATTTTAGTTCTCTTTCCTTCTTCCTTCTCATGGTAAGCCTTCAAATATTCATACACAGCTATCATCCCTTTTAGGCTTGTATTTCTTTCTTTTTATTTTTTGCAGTTTTTTTTTGGCCCAGGGCCGGGTTTGAACCCATCACCTCTGGTATATGGGGCCAGCACCCTATTCCTTGAGCCACAGGCACTGCCCGGCTTGTATTTCTTTATTTGATCTTCAGACTGAATCCCTTCTCTCACAGTCATGGTTTACTCCCAGTATGTTTAGACAGCCCTTAAAATCATATATACCCTAAAATAACATTGAGTACAGCACTACTTCTAATGATCTGGTTATTCCTGCCTAAATTATTGTCTCAGATCATATTTACTTCGTAATAGCTGTAGTAAACGCCTATTTTAGTTTAGTTTTGTATGTGTATTTTTCTCAAAGAACAGCTGTCAAGACATGTCTTCTTTCTTGAAACTATAAAACCAATGAAAAAAGACTAAATGCATACTAGAGAACTATAAAGGAACGGACCACGTTAAACGGTTACTTCATCAGAAAGAATAAAGATGCCAATAACCAAGTGGCAGAAAATAATTGCAACACATATAATCTATATCTATGGAAAAAAATAGAAAAGTGAGCAAAGAACAGAAATTTCACAGAAGAGGGAATGCAAATGAGGCATAAGCCTCTGAGAAATGCTCAACCCATTAGTGATGGAGGCAATGCAAATTACCATGCTCAGAAATTACTTTAAACATCTAAAAGTTAAAAACATTAGAAAGTTAGTAAGAATTCTGGTGAGGATGTAATAAAGGGAACTTTCATATTACTCTAGAAAAGAATTTGGATTATCTAGTATAGTTGAAAAGAAATATTCTCTATGACCCAGCAATATGTGCATTAGTAGCTGTACAAACTTGTTCTCAGAAGCATTATTCATAAAAGCAAGAAGCTAGAAACAACCCAAATGTGTGGTGATAAGAAAGTGAATGTGTTTTTGTACATTTATATAATGAGATGTAATATAGTAATGAATATGAAGTACAGCTAAACTAATCTAAAAAGCTAAGTTGATTGAGACAAGCAAATCCCAGTAGAAAACAAATGAAATGATCCCATTTATATGTTTCAGAACTAGATAACACTAAACAACATATTGTTTGGGATACATTCATGTATGGTAAAATTATTTTAAAAAGTACGAAATCATTAACATGAAATTCTGGCGCGGTGCAGTGGATTGCGCCTGTAATCCTAGCACTCTGGGAGGCCAAGGCAGGAGTGAGACCCCATCTCTACTAAACATGGAAAAGGTAGCTGAGCATTGTTGTGGGTGCCTGTCGTTCCTGCTACTCAGGAGGCTGAGGCAAGAGGATCTCTTGAGTCGGAGGTTACTGTGAGCGAGGTTCACACCATGGCACCCTACCCAAGGCTACAGAGTGAGACACTCTCGAAAACAAATAAGAAACCACCATGAAATTCCATATGGCGGTCACTTCTGTAAGGGCAGAAGGGGATGAAACCAGGGAGGGGCATATGGGGCTTCATAGATATCAGTGATTTTCTATTTCTAAAACCAGGCTGTAGGGTACAGAGGCCTATTATTAGTCACTAACTTGTTCTTATATATTCCACATATTTTGTATTTAAGATATGTATCACAATTAAAAAATTTTAAAAAGTAAAATTGAATATGAATGTACATAATGTTAGAGTTACCTCTGTAAAAGTGAACCTTATTGGTTTTGATTCTTCAGTTGAAATAATTTTGAATTTTGCTTCTACATTTTATCAATGATTTTGTTACTCTGTACCATCCACAAATTGTATAATGCATGTATTATTTTTCACATATATTACTAAAAAACTTGTGGTTATTCAGAGTTAACAACAACAAAGCAGTGAAGTAGTTAAGAACACAGCTTAGTGACCCAGTGATTTAATTCTGGGTATGCCACTGATACTACTTACGGGACTTATACAAGTTATTTATCCTTTATATGGCTCATTTCATCATCTATGAAATGGGGGAGGGGTATAATATATTTACTTTATAGACTAATTAGGAGAATTAACTTTGTTTCCGGGTAAAGTGCATAGACTAGTGATTGGCACATAATAAATGTTACATAATTTTTACCTAGAATAATTTGTTTCCATGTCTTTTAACACTTTTTTTTCCCTTTGGTGACAGGGACTCACTCTGTCACTCAGTCTAGACTGCTGCGGCATCATCGCAGCTCACTGCAACTTTAAACTCTTGAGCTCAAGAGATCTTCTGCCTCAGCCTCCTGTATAGCTGGGACTACAGGCACCTGCCACCACACTCCAGCTAATTTTTCTTTTTTCTTTTTGTAGAGTCTATCTCTCCCAGTTGCCCAGGCTGGTCTCAAATTCTTGGCTTCCTGGCCTCAAAAAATCACCCCTCACCCCGCCTTGGCCTCCCAAAGTGTGTGGAATACAGGCGTGAGTCATTGCGCCTGGCCTGCCTCATGTCTCTGACCAAATTTCTGATCTCATGAAATCTAGATTTATTTAAGAACATTGCAGCTCTGATAGAAAATCCTGGTTAGGCTTTGAACTAGTTGGGTCATCTTGGACTATGTAATTTCACTATTATGTGTATCAATTTCTTCATCCGTGAAATACCAAAGTTAAATGAAATTGTCTCCTTGGTTCTTCTAGTAATCCAATTTTTGATTCTTTCAAGATATTCTTAATAATTACTGGAAAAGGAAAAAAAAATGCATTCTTTCTGAAATCAGATTTCAAACTACTTGTGTTAACGTCATTTGGCTATTTAAAAAACTGAAGTATAGGGAGGAAACCCAGTGTCTGCGGAGCAGCTGCAGCTGGGCGCAGCCAGATCCCAGGACAGAGTCTCAGTCTCGCCGCCACCGCCCAGAGACTGCTGAGCCCCAGTCTGTCCGTCCGTCCGTCTGTCTGTCCACTGCTGCCCACTCGGGACACAGAGCATCCAGTCATGGATAAAAATGAGCTGGTTCAGAAGGCCACACTGGGCGAGCAGGCTGAGCCATACGATGACATGGCAGCCTGCATGAAGTCTGTATAGCTCAGCTAGGAGCTGAATCATCCACCGAGGAGAGGAGTCTTCTCTCAGTTACTTCTAAGAATGGTGTAGGAGCCCATAAGTCATCATGGATCATGGAGGGTCGTCTCAAGTATTGCGCAGAAGACGGAAGGTGCTGAGAAAAAACAGCAGATGGCTCGAGAATACAGAGGGAAAATTGAGACCGAGCTAAGAGATATCTGCAGTGATGTACTGTCCCTTTTGGAGAAGTTCACAAGCAGAGAGCAAAGTCTTCTATTTGAAAATGAAAGGAGCCTACTTGGCTGAGGTTGGGGCTGGTGATAAGGAAGGAACTGTGGATCAGACACGACAGGTGTACCAAGAGGCTTTTGAAAGGAAATGCAGCCAACACATCCTATCAGATTGGGCCTGGCCCTTAACTTCTCTGTCTTCTATTCTGAGAGTCTGAGCTCCCCTGAGAAAGCCTGCTCTCTTGCAAAGACAGCTTTTGATGAAGCATTGCTGAACTTGATACATTAGTGAAGAGTCACACAAAGACAGCACGCTAATAATGCAATACTGAGAGACAACTTGACATTGTGGACATCAGATACCCAGGGAGATGAAGCTGAAGCAGGAGAAGGAGGGGGAAAGTAACCGGCTTCCAACTTTGGTCTGCCTCATTCTAAAATTTACACAGGAGACCATTTTGTCATCCATGCTGTCCCACCAATAGTTTTTTTTTTTTGTTTACAGGTTTATGTTACTTCTATTTGAATTTCTATATTTCCCATGTGGTTTTTATGTTTAATCTTAGGGGAGTAGAGGCAGTTAACATTTAGGGAGTTATCTGTTTTCATCTTGAGGTGGCCAGTATGGGGATGTGGAATTTTTATACAAGTTCTAACTGTTTGGCGTAGTACTTTTGGTACATTGTGGCTTCACCAGGGCCAGTGTTAAAACCGGTTCCATGTCTAAGCAGAGAAAACTGCCTACCTATTGGTTTGTCCTGGTGGGGAATTAAAGGAGCATTGGTTCCATTCACAGGTGTAGTTATTGTGGGTACTTTTAAAGTTTGGGGCACTTACCAGACTGTGGTGGGAACAGATGTCTGGTGGATCCTACGTGCTAGACTGTGTGTGTCAGTCTCAGGGTGCACGCCTTTGACTACAGCTGCAGAAGTGTTCCTCTAGAGAAAGTTGTGACCCAGTTTACTCTGGATAAGGGCAGAAACGGTTCACATCCCGTTCCAGGTAGAGTTACCTGTTGTTGCTTTCATTATTTTGCTACACTCATTTTATTTGTATTTAAATGTTTTAGGCAACCTAAGAACAAATGTAAGAGAAAAGATGCAGTAAAGTGAATTGCTTGATGTCCATTAGTCTGTGTATATCAAGCACAGCAGTAAAACAAAAACCCATGTATTTAACATTTTTTTAGGGTTTTTGCTTTTGTGATTTTTTTTTTTTTTTGATACTGGCCTAACGTGCATGTGCTGTAAAAAATAGTTAACAGGGAAAAAACTTGAGATGATGGCTAGCTTTGTTTAAATGTCATATGAAATTTTCATGAACAATCCAAGCATAATTGTTAAGAACACGTGTATTAAGTTCATGTAAGCAGAATAAAAGTTTTATGAATGGACTTTTCAACTACTTTCTCTATAGCTTTTCATGCAAATTAGTCTTTTGGTTCTGAAACTTCTCTAAAGGAAATTGTACATTTTTGGAAATTTATTCCTTATTCCCTCTTGGCAGCTAATGGGCTTTTACCAAGTTTAAACACAAAGTATATCATAACAAATATTCTAATACAACTGCTGTTTCCAACCATGTCCCATGTTCCCCTCTCTTCCCTCCCGGTACCCCCCAAAAATGAGTTCTTATTTTTTCTGGGGGAGGGGGAGATTAATTGGATAAAAGTAGTACGTTCCATTTAAAATTTTGGTATATGGCATTTTCTAACTTAGGAAGCCACAATGTTCTTGGCCCATCATGACATTGGGTAGCATTAACTGTAAGTTTTGTGCTTCCAAATCACTTTTGGTTTTTAAGGATTTCTTGATACTCTTTAATAGCTTGCCTTCGATTTTGACCCTTTATTCTCTTTGTCAGGTGCACAAGATTACCTTCCTTTTTTAGCCTTCTGTCTTGTCACCAACCATTCCTACTTGGTGGCCATGTACTTGGAATAAGGCCGCATGATCTTTCTGGCTCCACTCAATGTCTAAGATACCCTGCTTCCTTTGCTTGCATCCCACAAACTATTTCCCTCATCCTCTTTACTACAGCAAATCTTCTTAGTTGATGAGATTGTGTTTATCTCCCTTTAAGCCCTACCTATCCTGAATGGTCTGTCATTGTCTGCCTTTAAAATCTTTCCTCTTTCTCTTTAAATAATGATGGGGCTAAATTATACCCAAAGCTCACTCTACAGACTATTTCCTCAGTACTTTGCAGAAAACACCAAACAAAAATGCCATTTTAAAAAAAGGTGTATTTTTTTTCTGTTAGAATGTAAGCTCCTCAAGAGCAGGGACAATGTTTTCTGTATG
Source organism: Galagoides demidoff (assembly GCA_963574575.1). Taxonomy (NCBI): domain Eukaryota; kingdom Metazoa; phylum Chordata; class Mammalia; order Primates; family Galagidae; genus Galagoides; species Galagoides demidoff. The sequence goes on from CAUYQV010124456.1 coordinate 7,392, forward strand.
TTCTATTGTGCCTAGTACACTGTAAATGCTCAATAAATATTGATGATGGGAGGCAGTGAGTCTTGATGATAAGGGTGAGAAACTGAAATCCCCCAACACTGTTTTGTTGCTTGTTTTATTATAACCTCAGATTAAATTGGGAGTTATCGACCCTTTTGGAGAATTGTCCCAAATATTACATTCAAATAAAAGTGCAATGGAGGCCTTGGGGTCTTTATTTCCAGGAGAAAAGATCTCTTTGCATCTGGGGCAATATAGTCATCTTCCCTCACCCTCTTTTATCTTGCCTATTGATTCTCCTGACCGCCCCCCCCCAGGCCAATGAGGTAAAATAGTTTTATTGCTAAGGAGAATTAAGCTAGTTAGGCTGAGGAGATAGGATCTCCTTCAGTAAATTATAAATAAAATTTTGTCACATCTGCTTATTAGCTAATGTGCATCAGTCATCTAAACTATTCGATTGTGAAAAGTGGAAAAGCTTCACATACTAGCTATCAATGTTTTCTGCATAGGAGTTCCCAACAGATGAAGATTTCCAACCTGAGGGGGGTTTTTTGCCTTGGAATTAATTTTATAAGTAAATTTCCTTATTGTCCCCCAAATCTAGGCTTTGTGTGTTTTTGTCAGTTTAACAGGTAGTGCAGGTTTTGGAAAATCCAGTGATACATTTTGTGTATGTGAAGTATTAGAATTTTTTTAAAACGTAAATTGACCACTTTAGAGTTGTCATTTGGAGAATGGAGCAGCAGTGTGATTAGTTAGAAAAAAAAAAAGGACTCTGCTGCAGCTCTGGCTTGCAGTTCTGGTGATTGCAGTTAATAGTTATGTTACTTTGTGATATAAAGATCGGGCTTAATTTCTTTTTTCTTCCTGTTGTCTGTGCAAAAATAGTCACCAATCTTGCCATGGCCCAAAGCATATTTTAAAATTAGTCAAGGCCCATTTGTAAGCTGCAATCAGGGTATCTGTGGTCAGACCTCAGTTGGAAAGTGAAACTTTGACTTGGGAAACTCAACATTGGGATTCTTAAAAATCTTAACATGCTCTCTAGATGCAGATCAAGAATTTTTGAGACTTCCAGCATTATTTAAAGGATAAATACATAATCTTTCTTAGAGAAGAACTGTTAAATTTGGATGTAAGTGCATCATAATCACTGAATGAGAGCCTGCAATGTATTAGAAAACTACCTCATGTTATGTGCTTAGAGGTACTCCTACACATTCTGTATGGAGAAGTCAAGAAATGCTTTGTCGCCATTTACCATGTAGGTAATTACAATGGTAGATCTGAAATATAGATAGTCTTACCGTGAAGGTTAAGACTGGGCACTTAGAAAATGGGTACACTTGGGTCCTTTAATGAATATGAAACTGGATTAATGTAATGTCTTCTGTGACTTAACAGCCCTCACAATCATACTCTATCTCTCTTTAGAAGTCAGATAGATTGTGAGAGGATGGCTCTAACCATAACTGGACGAGGAAGCTGATGTTTCTGGAATGCAGAAACAAAATTAAATGCAGTTAATCAACAGGTGATGCCAGTACCCTGGATATTTCATGATAATTGAATTCATTCTATTAGATTCCTAAAAGCCCAAATTTAACTAGTCGAATTGTAATGAAAGACTTGATAGCATCAATTTCAATTCAAGAACTTAATACTCTTATTAATTTAGTTCTCTGCAATTGCATGTTGGTTTGGGGCAACTCCTGTTCTAGTGTTTGAGAAGGCTTCTCAAGAGTTTTATGTTTAAGTCACAGTTGCATATTGGAACCCAGATAGAGGTTACATTATGTACAAAGATAAGTACAATCAAGATGAGAAATTGAAGCATCCATGCACTTGGAAATTCAGGGACTATGTTCTGCTTTTCTAAGTAGGCTATAGTTTTCATTTCTAACGCTTAAGAATTTCCTGAGGAAAACTTGTCTTAAATGCTTGTTCTCCAAGCACCCAGTTTCAAAGATTCTAACTTTTAGCTTGGAGACCAGGAATATGCATTTTCTTAGCTAAAACTTCCATCAGCACATTGTTCACAGGCAACAGGGGCGAGGAAACAAGGGTGATGTTTGGGAAAATAGTGCAAAAGTTCACACTTAGAGCCCCCAAAAAGGCTATTTCTAAAACTATAAAGAGTGCAAAATAAGAGATTAAGGGGAGAAGTTATGAAAGTTTTCACATTAGTGAATTTGGTTTAGTTTTGGGAGCAGGTGCCATTTAGAACTTTTGCCGTGTTGAGGAAAAAAATTACACATAATGATTCTATGGATTTTTTTTTAATGAATGTTATTTGTGTTTTTCTTCATGCCATACATAAACATCAACTCCAGGTGAATGGACTTAAAAGCAATCCTTGAGATGTTCATAAGAAGATGTAAGTGAACAATTGACTGACCTTGAAGTGTAAGGAAGTTCTCTTAAAATGGCTACCGAAAGCACTAACAGAAGAAAAATACATAAATTCTGAATCTACGTGAAAAAAACTATCTGAAATGAAATGACAGCTGAGACAAGACGTGCACAGAACTGACAAAAGATTAGTATCATGAACATATAAAGAACTACAAATAAGAAGAGGAAACAACCCAAGTAGAAAAATAAGCGGATTTTTGAACAGGTATTTTCATAGAAAAGGAAATAATATGGCCAATAAATACATGAAGAGGTACTTAACCAGGGAAATGCAAACCAAGACTACAGTGTAATAATATTCATCACCACTTTTACCCCTGATAAGTATAAAAAGACTGAACCAAATGTTGGAAATGCTGGATTGAGATTTTTTATGCATTGGTGGAAGTTTAGTGCATCCCTTTTGAAAACAATTTGACAGGTGGCGCCTATGGCTCAGGTAGGGCACTGGCCCCATATACCAAGGGCCGCAGGTTCGAACCCAGCCCCAGCCAAACTGCAACAACAACAAAAAATAGCTTGGCGTTGTGGCAGGCATCTGTAGTCCCAACTACTGGGGAGGCTGAGGCAAGAGTAATCACCTAGGAGTTGGAGGTTGCTGTGAGCTGTGACACCACGGCACTCGGTTACTAAGGGTGATAAAGTAAGACTCTTGTCTTTAAAAAAAAAAGAGTGGCATTATCTTGTAAAAGTGAACATTTGCATACCTACAAACTAGCAATTCTTAAGTATATTTCTTAGAACCCTTGAACATGTGCACCAGGAAATCATAAGTATTTTCAGCTGCACTATTTGAATTAACAAAAAACTGGGTACAATCCGAATGTTCATTAAAAGAATTGATACATAAATTGAGTTTACTCAAGGACATAATCATCAGTAGTGAAAATAAATCAGCTGTAGCCCAATAAGTATGAATTTTAATGTTGAGTGGGGAAAAAAAGCCTCAGTTGACTATAGCATGATCCTTCTAAAATTCAAAAATGAACAAATTGGTCCATGCTCACACCTACAATCCTAACATTTTGGGGAGGCTGGAGTGGAGAGGATCAGTTGATCCCAGGAATTTAGGCTGCAGAAAGCTGTTACAGCATTCTAGCCTGGGTGACAGAGCAAGACCCTGCCTCTTAAACAAAAACCAAAATGTGCTTAAGGCTGGAGGTGGTAGCTCACACCTGTAATCCTAGCACTCTGGGAGATGGAGGAGGGCAGATTGCTTGAGCTCAGGAATTAGAGTTCAGCCTGAGCAAGAGTGAGATCCCCGACTACTAAAAATAGAAAACAGCCTGGCGTTATGGTGGGAAGCTTGTCGTCCCAGCTACTCAGGAGGCTGAGGCAGGAGGATCAAGTAAACCCAGAAAGTTGCTGTGAGCTAGGCTAATGCCATGGCACTCTACCCAGGGCAAAAATGAGACTCTCCAAAACAAACCAAAACTTTGCTTAAGCATACAGGTATGATAAAACTTTCTTCTACCAATAAAATGAAAGATGAGCACAAGAATAGATGTTACCCAAAGAGAAGAAGCCAGGGAATAGATTAGTTGGGGCAGAAGCATGTAGATGGTCCAAGCTTGGGGGTGGGGTGGGGTGGGGGTTCACAAATAATCAGAGAGAAGTATGCAGGGAATAGGAAGGACAGGAGGATTATGATTAATCCAGTTCTGGGCATCAGAGGTCACAGAAAAAAGAATTACATGAAAAAGAGCGGGCCAAAAAGGCTTGCTTGAATGCTAAAAATAAGACTGGCAGAGAAAATATGATAGTCACCAAGTTTGTTTAAATGACAGGAAAACTGAACATACAAAACTATCAATAGAGACTAAAAAATTGCTAGCCTACTCGTTACATCCTAAAATTGTTTCCACTTGACTCTGAAGGAGAAGGGAGCAAGAGCCGGAATGTCTTTAAGGACTTTTGGTAACACATGGTGTGTCTTTATTCTTGATGGGGCCTAAAGAATTTCATGTCACATCAGCCAAACCCCTTCAGAAAATTCACACTGGCTTAAGTTCCCACTTCTTACTGTGTAAAGGAAGTGAATTACATTCAAATCACTGAGGTATGATCTTCTATCATACCTTTTAATGGCAAAATGTTAAGATTTTCAAAACTTTTTCTCACATTCCTCTGGAATTTCTCAAGGGTTCTTTATTTAACTGAATTGTTGTTTGTGGGAAAAGTCAACTGGCTTGAAAAGAATTGAAACATATACATGTTACACTATACCCAGTATATAGCAAATGGAAATATGCTTGTTGGCTTTTAATTTTTTTTTCTTTCCCAGGATTTGCTAGAGAAATGTCCAGAAAGCCATTTTGGATACTTTAGTTCCTCCTTTCAGAGAGTCTTTATATAAAGGGTCAAAGTTAAAAGTCCCAAAAATAGGAAAAGAGAATTTCTTTGGAAAAAGTTTTAGAGTGCCAGGCATCCCCCCACCCTCTGCCACCATCTGCCCACCCAATGAAGGAAAGGAGAAGATGCTCCACTGGGACTGCTTTACAAACTGCCGGAATGTAAGTTGCATGGCATAGCGGGTGATGCTAGGTTTGTGGGAAAGTCCCAAGTCAAGAAGTGCTGGCTTAGCTGGCTGTGCAGACACAGAATGGAAGAAGTGACTACCACCAGAAATGGCCTGCTTCCACAAGGTTTGTGCAGGCCAGGATCCAGACAGCCTATAGCTATCTTTTTTTGCTTTTTTAGAAACAGGGTCTTGCTTTGGCTCCCAGGCTAGAGTGCAGTGACATGATCATAGATAGCTCATTGCAGCCTCTGACTCCTGGGCTCAAGTGATCCATCCTTTTGCCTTAGCCTCTGGAGTAGCTGGGAGGGACTTCAAATATGCAACACCACCGCCAGCTAATTTAAATTAAAAAAATTTTTTTTGTAGAGATGGGAACTTAACCAGGCTGGTCTCAGTGTCTTGACCTCAAACAATCCTCCTGCCTCTGCCTCCCTAACCACTGGGATTATAAGCATGAACCACCACGCCCAGCTGCCTTCAGTTATCTTAAAAGGTCTGCCTGGATGGGCTCTGTGTGAGGTAGACCAACAGAAATCAGAGTCTTAGTGGGAGCCAAGCAGGAGTTGGTGGAGCTGGTCCTCAAGAGATAATCAGGGACTAATGTGAAAGAGACAGCTTAAACAATTGTCAGGGTTAAAAGGGACCAATGCCTAGTCCCTTTCAATTTCAGACAAGTGAGACATTTTCTGCCTCGACCTCACCGCAAACCTAGTAGACTCAGTATAGCCAAGGGTGAGGAAGGAGTGGGCTAAGTGAAGCTATGCAGATAACTGACTGCAAGTCCTTCCAGCCCCTGGACCACAAAGAGGAGGCGAGCTCCCACAGGAACTGCAGGCAGGATTTGGACTATACACAATGGTACTAGATACTTTCCCACTTATAAAAACATCTCAGCTCCCAGTAAAAAAGATGACAAGGATGAGTCTGCAAACAATAAGCCGAGGCATTAGCACACCAAAACTTGAGCTAGAGAGCCATCGGAAAGAAATACATCAAGAAACAGATGTGTCGAATATAATTAAGAAGATGAAAGAGGGTCAGGCACCTGTAGCTCAGTAAGTAGGGCACCAGCCCCACATACTGAGGGTGGTGGGTTTGAACCTGGCCCTGGCCAAACTGCAACAACAACAAAAATAGCCAGGCGTTGTGGCAGGCACCTATGGTCCCAGCTACTCGGAAAGCTGAGGCAAGAGAATCACCTAAGCCCAAGAGCTGGAGGTTACTATGAGCTGTGAAGCCACGGCATTCTACCAAGGGCGACAAAGTGAGACTCTGTCTCTAAAAAAAAAAAAATGATGAAAGAAGAATAGAAACCAAATTGAAAAAAATACGGTACTGCTGGCGGCCTGTGGCTCAAGGAGTAGGGTGCCGGCCCCATATGCCAGAGGTGGTGGGTTGAAACCTAGTCCTGGCCAAGAAAACCCACAAAAAACAAAAATAGGGTACTGAAAATAATCTCTAGGTGATTGAACAGTTTGGCAGGTAATCCAATTTAGAACTAAAACCCCAGCTCAAACTAAGAAAACATATACTCACTTCCTACTTGATTTGTGGTTTTCTTTCCAGAGACTTTAAAGCAGAACACTAACCAGGAAGAATTTAACTTTTCTCAGGAAATACTTTTTTCTGCCTAATGACACAAAACAGTAGTAGCTCTACTCTTTCCAGAGATTAATAGGAGTCATATTTACTCTCTTAAGAAAAATCTAAATCTTGATTATATCATTTAACACATTCAAATATGCTCGAAGTTGTGTAATTTTAGGTAATTTGAGAGAAAAGGCCTTTGGAGGGGTTGCATATTCTTTTTTTTTTTTTTTTGAGAGAGAGAGAGAGAGTCTCACTTTGTCACCCTGGGTAGAGTGCCATAGTATCACAGCTCACAGAAACCTCAAACTCTTGGGCTTAAGCAATTCTCTTGCCTTGGCCTCCCAAGTAGCTGGGACTATAGGTGCCTGCCACAGTGCTCAGCTATTTTTAGAGATGGGGTCTCACTCTTGTTCAGGCTGAGGTCAAGCAATCCACCCACCTCATCCTCCAGAGTGCTAGGATTATAGGCATGAGCCACAATGGCTGGCCGGGGTTGTATACACTTTTTTTTTTTTTTTTTTTTTTTGCAGTTTTTGGCCAGGGCTGGGTTTGAACCCACCACCTCTGGTATATGGGGCTGATGCCCTACTCCTTTGAGCCACAGGCACTGCCCCGCCCCCTTTCTTTTTCTTTTAGAGACAGTCTCACTTTGTTGCCCTCGGTAGAGTGCCATGGCATCACAGCTCACAGCAACCTCACAGCAACCTCCAGCTCTTGGGCTTAGGCAATTCTCTTGCCTCAGCCTCCTGAGTAACTGGGACTGCAGGTGCCCACCATAATGTTTGGCTATTTTTTGTTGCAGTTTGGCCAGGACCAGGTTCGAACCTACCACCCTCAGTATATGGGGCCAGCGCCCTACTCACTGAGCCACAGGCGTCACACTGGGGTTGCATACTCTTAACTATAAGAGTGAACATTAACTATTCTACTATTTCGTTGTTGTTTTTTTTTTAATTTTAAATATACAGAAAAATTGCAAAAAAGTACAAAGAATTTTTATGTACCCTTTCACCCAGATTTCCCAAATGACATTTTCTCACTTGAGTTATTGTTCCTCTATATGTATTTTTTCTGAATCATGTGAGAGTAAGTTGCAGATAGATACCTCTTCAATTTTTACTTTTAAAGTCTCTCATATATACTATATAATTGTCAAAATCAGAAAATTTATACTGATATACTGCAATCTACAGACCTTATTCAAATCTTCCAGCTGTACCATTAATGTCCCTCGTAGTTGCTTCGGGAAAACTCAAACTGAGTTTTTCCCACTGCTCTCAGAGCTTGACAATCACCAACACAGACAAGACCTAAATGCCCGGGGTGGGGATGTTCCCCACCCACCCAACAGCAGACACCAGCTGGGTGTCCTTTCATTCAATTCTGACATTAGACACTAAGGTGTATTTTCTTGAAGACAACATTGGAACCCCCAGGTGAGGGCTCAGTTCCTAAGACTACCCCTACCCCAGACAAAAGGCTAGGCCTCCAGAACTTCTGACTGACCAGCTCCAAGTCCGGGTTCCCATGACTCCTCTTTAGGTTTGATTTATTTGATGAAGCAACTCAAAGAACTCAGGGAAATATTTATTTACGTTTACTGGTTTATTACAAAGGATACAGGTGCATAGGGTGAGATATGCGGGTGGGGGTGGAGCTTCAGTGCCCTTTCTGGGCTCACAACTTTTCAGGATCCCCTGTGTGTTCAGCTATCATGAAGCTCTCCAAACCCAGTCCTCTTGGATTTTTATGAACAATCATGTCAACTCCAGGGTATGGGATGGACCCTCTCTGGGATAAGAGTCTTAGGAGCCACGATCAGAAAGGAAGAGGCAGATCAGAGTACTGCCTTACGGCAGGAGAAGGTCAGAGATATACTGCTTCCTGAATCTCTAACACAACCAACATTATAACGAAAGACTGTAACAAGGGCCATG
>CAUYQV010124457.1:0-10623 GCA_963574575.1 Galagoides demidoff
ACTACTGACTGAAGAGCACTGTGCTAAGGGGCTCGAAAGCGCTTCACAGACGTGAGTTGCTGCTGCTTTCACCTCACTCTATCACCCTCAATAGAGTGTGGTGATGTCAGAGCTTACAGCAACCTCCAATTCCTGGGCTTAGGCGATTCTCTTGCCTCAGCCTCTCGAGTTGCTAGGACTATAGCCACTCACCATAACCCCCAGCTATTTTTTGGTTGCAGTTGTCATTGTTGTTTAGCAGGGCTGGGCTGGGCTTGAACCCATCAGCTTCAGTGTATGTGGCCCATGCCCTACTCCTGGGCTGCAGGCGCTGAGTCTCTCACCTCCTTTTTTGATTGTAGCTGATTAGCCTCATCTCAGGTCAGCCCAATGCAGACTTCCAAGTCACCCTTTCCTGTTGAGTAGACCCTGTGTCAGACTGGAGGGCTGGACTCCTGCCCTTGAGACACATTTTACCCCGCCAGCTCCATAAACCTTGGCAAGCCCACCTCTTGCCAGGCCTCTTGTCATTCCCGGCTCACCTGGATTCTAGGATGACCCCAATTTAGGAACAAACTTAATCTGGGGATAGAGCTGGGTCTCCCTAGGACCTAAAATAACACAGGCTGATGTGCTCACAGAATCAATGTTGAATCCAATTTTTCTCTGGTGACAGTTCTGCCAGAAACTTGTTCCAATAGAATAACAGAGTGGCTGGCAGGTGAATGAGAGACTTTGGGGGAGCTGGCAGCTGGGACTAGGCCTGCTTCTACCTCTTCAGCACCAGGGGCTGTTGTGGCACCTCTGCCAGGCTCTTCCTCCTCCCCCACCCACTTTTCTGACCTTCCCTAGTGGACAGCTGCTGGGCGGGTAGGTGGCAAAGGCCTCCCTTGCCCACCACCAGCGGCCTGAGGGAGGGATGGGCAATTTAGGGGAAACTTAGTCTACGTCTGTTACCCGCCAGGACTCTGAGAGGCAGGGAGAGGCCCCAGCTACAAGTGCTCACGCTTCTGCCAAACCCAGTCTCACTTGATCATGGGGTTCCCGTGGCACACCTGCTCCTCCCTGCTTCTAAGCGTTTGCCCTGGCTGTTCCCACTGCCTGTGTGCCTTTCCCATCTCTGTGTGTGCATGTCCTTAAAGCCTCCTCCACAGAGTTTCCACACACCCCGACTCTCTGCTCAGACCTCTGCGTTAGCAGTACTGCGTCCCCCTGTGTGGCATGAGATCGCACACCTTCCAGGTGAACTGGTTCCCTTCACCTTACTTCATTTTAAACATTTAAAAACATGATTCTGGGCTGGATGCAGCAGTGGCTCATACCTATAGTCCTAGAACTCAAGTAGAGGTGGGTGAATTGCTTGAGCTCAAGGAGTTCCAGACCAACCAAAGCAAAAGCAAGACCCTATCTCTACTAAAAACAGAAAAACTAGCCAGGTGTTGTGGTAGGTACTTGTGCCAGTGGTTCTCAACCTTCCTAATGCTGCGACCCTTTAATACAATTCCTCATGCTATGGTGACCCCCAACTATAAAATTATTTTCGTTGCTACTTCATAATTGTGATTTTGCTACTCTTATGAATCGTAATGTAAACATCTGATATGCAGGATGTGTTTCCCAATGGTCCAAAGTGGGTCTTGACCTCAGGTTGAGAACTGTTGCTAGTCCCAGATACTTGGAAGGCTGAGCAAGAGGATTGCTTGAGCCCAAGAGTTTGAGGTTGTTGTCAGCTTGCTGTCACAGCACTCTACCCAGGGTGACAGAGTGAGACTCTGTCTCCAACAAAAGAAAACAAAACAAAGACCATTATTCTGAGAAGAGGTCCATGCTTCCTCTGATCTTCAAGGGTACCAAAAAAGTAAGGAACCCCTGATCTAGCTTGTGTTTAATGCTTTATCTGAGGTGCTGAATACCTCTTTTGACCCCTGCTCCTACCCTGCCAGCATATTTTGTTGACTTAAACTTGGCAGGTATGGAGGACAGTCCTTACCACCAGTGCTGGCAGTGTGTCCTCCAGCAGTTTGTGTGCGGGAAGGTAGTGTGTCCTGTATTAAGGACCCAGGGTCACGCTAATTTTGCATGTGCTGCTCTGCTGACCAAGCCCTACACTGGCCTTGGGCCTCCCATGCTGCTGACCCAGCTGTGGCCACATCAGGCTGGGATCCAGGCGTGAGCGAGTACACGGCTTCTCAAGGTCATACAGAGGCTCCATCCTGGGGCTCAGGACCTCAGGCGCTGAATACAGTTTCAGCAGAATTTCCTTTTGGCTAATTTGTCTTCTTTAGTATCCAAAGAGAAAAATCAGGCCCATTGTTCTGCTCTTAATAAAATAAAATTTAATCTGGAGAAGCAGAAGAAAGCCAGTGGCGTCTGCTCAGCTATGCAAGCCTGCTTTTCTCTAAAATTGATTGATAGTTACACATAAGCATACAAAAATGATCTAACTTTTATGTCCCTAGAAATTCCTCATTATACATCTTACCCCTCCTTGAGGGTTTTCAATAGTGGATGGTTCAAAGCCAGGGATATTCTAGGAAAACCACAGGGATCTGACTAATGAAATGCAGGAAGACAGAGCCAAGAGGGAAGGGGAGGAGACCCTGGCTTTGAGCACCTACGGTGCCCCAGACCCTGCCTTAGGGATGCCACAAACCTTTTCTCATTTATTCTCTCAGTGACCCTCTGGGTTAGGTATAATGATCCTTTACAAATGGGAAGCTATGGGTCAGAGAGCGTAGCAATCTTGTCCAAGGCCACACAGCTACGGAGGAGCAGGGCAAGGTTTGAACCAGCTTCATCCCACTACAAAAGCTGCGCACTTCCCAATCTTCAGGCAGCCCAGGGCAAGGGAGGCTTTGAGCTTGACCTCCATCTCTGGAGTGACAGACGTTTGTCCCTTTCGGCTGGTTTGTGCGTCTGCAGCCCCTGGCACTGCCCTCCCAAGCCTCAGCTCTTGATGGTGGGCCAAAGAGAAAGGGAAAGGCAGTCAATGAGCAGATATAGAAAGTAAGTTCCAAGGAGCCAAGGCCACGTTTGGCAGCCTCCCTGAGAATTGTGAGAGATAAGATGTGGGGGGTGCTGAAAGCCCTGAATTTTTGGTAGTCGTTTCTCCTTGGGGTTACTGTTCCCCTCCACCACCATCTTTTCTGCGTTGTCTTCTGCACATGCTCCTGGCGGCCTCCTCTCTTTTGTTCCCATGTAAACTGTAAACCTGCCCCCAGCAGAGGACTGATGAGGCCTAGACCACCCCTCCCAGAGATATTTATATTTTCCAGGAGCCAAAAAGCCTTACACATACGGAGTGAGTTTGTTGAGTGAGGAGCTCTTTGGAGGTGGGTTGGCTGATCTGGGCGGATGGTGCGGGAATAGGGGAGGAAGGGAATGTGTTCCCTGCGGAGCCCCTGAAATTCCATTTGGTGAGCAGTTGCCAACAGTGAAATTAATCCTTAAAAGGCACCATCCAGGCCTGTAATCCTAGCACTCTGGGCAGATTCTTGAGCTCAGGAGTTCAAGACCAGCCTCAGCAAGAGTGAGACTCCATCTCTACTAAAAATAGAAAAACTCATTGGGTATTGTGGTGAGTACCTGTAGTCCCAGCTACTTGGGAGGCTGAGACAAGGATCACTTGAGCCCAGGAGTTTGAGGTTGCTGGGAGCTATGACCGTCATGGCACTCTACCCAGGGTGACAAAGTAAGACTCTGTCTCAAAAAAAAAAAAAAGGCACCATCTGGCTGGAAATCTTCTTTCCTGAGGGCTTTTAAATTCCTTGCAGGTTTGATGAAGCCGTCACTCCCCCCTTTTTCCCTGGTCTTTATCTCTTCACAGTGGTATCGCTTCTTCAGCAGCTGGCCTGGCCGAGTTGTCTGCGAACAACATGACACGGGGTAGAAGGGGTCATCAGGTGAGCCTGCACAGGTCTGTGACTGTAGGTCTCAGCAAGGGTCACCTGAGTCAGGTTGGGGCCTTCAGGGCAAGACAGAGGCCAAAACTCTGTCCCTGCCCCAGAGGAAAGTCTGGTAGGAACTTATGGTGACTTTACAATATGTGAGCCTGTCTTAGGGACCTAGAAGGGGGACTCCGGCATAACAAAAACCTAAAATGTGAGAGAGACTTTGGAAATGGGTCTGTTGAGTAAATAAATGAGAGAATAGATGGATGGATAAAAATAAATTTAAAAGAACATGGCGGATTCCAGAACAGAAAATATTTTGGAATTACCAGAGCAGAGGATCTATTTTGTTGGGAGTGACAGGAACTTTCCTCATTCAAAAACTTTCTTCCTAAGACCATGCTACCAGCTGAGACGGCAGTGACCGGCCGGTCCAGCACAGCCCGGCAGCTGGAAAGGAAAGCGGGGAAGTGGGCGCTGGGGGCACGGGCCCCGTCTGCCTTAGAGTCTCCTCTTTCTCCTTGCTCTGTCTTCAGTGTTTTGCAGGATCGTCACCTAAGCCTCTTTCTCTCACTCGTACTTCCTTGCTCACCCGCTTTGGCCCTCAAATCTAAATTCCCAGATGTTGCCCGAGCCACAGATCCATTGGTGGCAGAACGAACTTGGTCCCCCAAAGAGAAGGCTCCCAGCTCACTGTGGTGACAAGCCAGGCTTTCGCTATACTCCCAGGGGGTTGCAGGCTGAGAGCCAAAGAGGAACGGTTCATTAGCCAGAGAATTTAGCAGCCACATGGGGAAAGAGAGAGGGGAGAGCCAAGCTGGCCAGCGCGAGGGAAGAAATATTTAGGTATCTGCTGTCTGGTGGGCAATCTCATTATTATTTCCTAAGTCCCTTTCAAATCTTTGGCATATTATCTATTATCTATACATCTCTATAAGTATGTATGCATTAGCATAATATCTACTATATGAATATAATGGATACATTATTGGTGCTGCATTAATTCCTCTTAACAATACATGAATATGATACCTAGTCATCACTGATAGTGAGTGCCTCTCATGTGACAAGCACAGTTTAACAATATGTTGTGCATTTTGGCTCTGTTTGGGGACTGGGGGTGGCCAGGTGTCTAATAAAGTTCATACTAAGCATGGCACAGGCCTTCTGTGGGGGTGTCTCCATGTGAGAGCCACACACATTACACAAATATTTATTGCATGCCCGTGTGTGCCGGGTGCCCCTGCAGCACTGGGGGTGCAGCGTTGGACAGGGTAGGCTGGAAGCCCTGTCCTGGAGCTTGCCTCCTGGTGCCGTGCCGTCTCCTGGTCATCCCCGGGTGTGTCCCAGATGCAGTATGCTGGACTCCTATTCGGACATCCACCAAATTTGCTTCTTCTGTATTCTTCATCTCCGTTTGTAGCACCTGTGTTCCATGTCTTAGCAAAGAGCACTCTTATCCATGCAGTTGCTGAAAACAGACAGATGGCGCGTCCCTCACTTTTCCCCATGATTAACTCCCAGGCCTGCTCTGTGCTGCTGAACAGCATCCATCAGAGTACAACAGGCAGTGATTGTTGCAGGGAACGTTTGTGTTCCCCTCTGGACCGTGTGCGCATCTCTCTGCCATAGTACCTGCGTGCAGAAGCTCGACAAATGTTTACAGAATGGAGGTGGTAATAAATAGTAATAAAGTGAGTACAAATAAAACAGAATCCCCCAGACCTTGAAGATGGTATGACTCTCCTCTCCCTGCGCCTCCCCTTCTCTCCCTCCCTCTCTTCTCCTCTGCCTTGTCCTCTCCGTCTCTTCCCCTCCTCTCTTCTGCTTTCCTCTCTTCTTCTCTCCTTTCTCTCCTGCCTTTCCTGAAGCACTCTCTCTGGTCACCTAATGACAGCTTTTGCTGTCTATTTCAGCTGCCATATGGCAGCATCAAATCACAGCAATGTCCCTGCGTCAAAATTGTTACACCTGGGCCTCTTGAAATCAATGGGGAACTCCTGCCTAGGCCTGGACTCAGCCTCATTCCCCTAAACTCCATTTAGTCCACCCCGCTCAGCATATCTGCACCTCTATGTAGCCTCCTCCAGACCGGCCCACTCTCCCCACCAGGTATATGGGATAGCTCATATCAGGACCAACTACCCTTGTTAATTTTGAAAGGCATGAGCCCCCAAACAAGACTAGAGAATGGAGAAGTTCAGACCAGGTTTAATGAAAGGGACAGAGACCCACCTGGGCAGGCCAAAGATGGCTGTCTGCGCTGAGGGCAGTTGGAGATTTTTCATATGGGGCTTCAGAAGATGGAAGAATTCCACAGCTTGCTGGAGTATACTGGGGGGATAGAGTCTTTCAGCACAAACTGTAGGGGAGGAGCTAGTTAGGCACTTTGTGGTCTTTTGCTGGGGGACAGGGGAGGGTTCCTATGGGGCTGCATTGGGCCCCCAACAAATTTAGTAGTGGGAGAATGGCCACATTAACACGTAATTCATTTTACACCTTGCAGAACCAAGGGTGGTTCTGCAACTTACCTGTGCAGTGTAGGGTGAGGAACTGGCCCCACACTCAGCCCTGCAGGACATTCACTGCACAAGAACACCCAGTGAGGGGGAAACTGGGGCAAAGTTCAGCCCATTATCTGCTGGCCAGGCCAAGAGGACCAGCACCCACAACACCTGCCCAGAGGGCCATTCTTTTCCTAGTTACCATAAAAATCTTTTGTGGGCCATGGTGAGAGTTAAAAGCAGAGTGAAAGAAGAAAGGGAGAAACGAGGCTGAGGACAAAGGGCCACTGGTTCCTCAGGATGGAAAGGCCCCCAACCACAGACGTGCTGAAATCTTTGCCCACTCTGGTTCCCCAGGGAAAAGAGCCTTCGGTGACTTCCAAGATGAGACAAGCCTCTGGGCTAACACAAAAGGAAAAGGCGACATTGTTGCTCTCTGGAGAAAACCAGGAGGATTTCAGGAAGATGTGCCACACCCAGAGCACTGCAGACTGGCAGCCTCTCCCGCCACACTGCCCTAGGGAGTCCAGTCAGGGAAAGCAGATGCTGGCGGAGATAAAGTCAGCACGGTCTCCTCTTCCCATGCTAGAAAGCCATCCCCACTAGTTCACTGGGGTTTATTTATTTACACTGGCCACTGATTGTACCTGGCACCGCCCACCCAGCAAACCTCCCCCCAGGTAAGCCGGGAACACTGTGTTTGCCCTGATGGTTTCCTCTGCACATTCCTGTTCCTGACTCTGATATGAATTCTGTGGGTGAAAAGACTGGGAAATGGATTCTGTAATGCTAGGAGATTCTCAAAACTGAAAAATAAAGATCAGTGGCTGGCCCTAACCCTCTCCTGCCTGGTCTCCACTTGCTGGCAGAACAATTCTCTAGAGTTGGCAAAACAATTAAAAGCACTCTTGCTTTAGGACCTAAGCGTCAATACTACAAGATGCATTTCACCCTGGACGAAGGGCTTTTTATTGGCATATTGATAAATCAGAGCTATGCAAGAATTTAACTCACCGATGAGACTAGGAAAGGATTATAACTTCTGCTTCCTGACCTGAGGGGCTCGGATTCAGAGTTTTATGGGTATTTTGCTTTGTTGATAGTGTGTGATGACTGGGAGTAACTACTACAATATACCAAATGAGTGTTACCTCAGGCCCACATCTTGTAAGACCCAGAGGCACAAAATTATATTAACAAATGGAATCAACTAAACCTACAAAATCTAACATGAACTTAGCAGCTGTTTCGGGAAGCTGATCTATCCCCTTCCCTGGCCCCGCTGGGGAATGTATCTGGTTTTGTGGGTGAGTTGCCTCCCTCCAGAGAGCTAGAGATTACAGAGGTTCTCACACAGCCTGCCTTTCAGGAGCCCCTCCCAGGATCTTTGTTACCCAACTTCGAGGGGTCCAGTCCGCAAGCCACCCAGCCGGTCTGCCTGTGTGCTGGCCACCTGCCAGCTCTTAAAAGCCCAGGGCTGCCTCCAGCTGTGTGACAGCCTTTTAATTTCTTCAGGTATTCACTCAACATCACCAAGCTTGTTTATTTATAAAATGGGAATAATATTCTCTATCTCTTAAAATTGTTCTGAGGTTTTTAGATAACATAACAAGCATTTGAAGTGTCTGACATATTAGAAAACGCTCAAAAAATTATAAGCATTGTTAATCTTAGGAGAAATGAAAGGGTGGAATGTAGGGGTTAGCAGTCTAGGCCCTCTCCTTGGCATTCTTTTCCTGGGTGAGCTAGAGTCCCAGTAGCGAAAGCAGAAAGGGGTGCTTCTTGCTACCTGCTATACGTGTGCTTGTTATGGCCTCTGTAGTGAACACCGGCCATGGACACTACTTGGTATTCACATCACTGTGAGACTAGAGGCTGAACACGGCCTGGAGAAAGGTTCCCAGCTCTTGACCTGGATAAGCAGATATGTCTCCTGGAATAGTATATCTTCATCAATAATAAAAGGCATTTTATACCGATAGGGCATAAGACACACGGCCACACTTTTTTTTTTCATCTGCTCCTAAGAAAGGACAGGAAGCAACCTTAAGAAGATGCAATTTGACAGTAACACAGGCAAAAGCATTAAGGAAAGGATAATAGTTAGAGTCCTGTCCTAAACCTCCTGCTGTGTCACTAGCAGGGGAGAGAAACCCCCGCTGCCAGGCTGACTTAACAGAGGAGAAATAACACGATACTGTGTGCAAAAGGAAAGAGGAGATATTGCAGATCAGATGTTCAGGGGTGACGCTGTTATTACCTCTCAAAATTGAGTTCGAACAGCTTTATGGAGTCAGAACAGGCTCCCATTTCGCAAGCCTAAAATGAAAGTGAATACCGGGAGAGAAGCCATGTTCCAAACCAAACCCAAAAGCAAACTGTTATTTTCACGGGGAAATTAATCCAGGAGACTCCCTCAGGTTTAGATCCAATCAGACAATGAGACGTTAGGGAAAATGAGCTGACTTGTTTTTGAGGGCGGAGTCACACATATATGAAGTGGCCAATGGACCACAGGGTAATTTCCAGCTACGGGACAGGTTGATAGTAACTTGGGTCGAGGAGCCCAGATTGGCAGTTATGGGGACAGGTTGCAATGCCCTGGGGCCAAAGATCCTTATCCCACCTTCCCCCAAAGAACCATAGGAATCCCCACAATGCATTGTAATAGCTTCCTGTGTTTGATACAGTACTTAGGATACTCTTGCGACTCCAAAATTGATTTGAAAATACACACTCAGAAAGTAAGGAGTAGAGGCTCATGCCTATTATCCCAGCACCCTGGGAGGCCAAGGGGCGTGGATTGCTTGAGCTCCAGATGAGCTGAAGGCAACGTTAAACGCAATGGAGACCAACTGGAGCAAAAGGGAGACCTTGCCTCTACTCAAGCTGGAAAACTAGCCGGTTGTCATAGTGGACACCTTTAGTCCCAGCTATGAAGAAGGCTGAGGCAAGAGGATTGCTTAAGCCCAAGAGTTTGAGGTTGCTGTGAGCTGTGATGCCATAGCACTCTAGTCTGGGGTAACAGATTCTGCCTGGAAAAAGAAAAGTAAGGAAAGAATAGTAACCAGAGTTTAATCAGGGGTGAGGAACCCCACGGTGACATTCTGGTTCCTTAAGTTTAGTCTTTTGACCGAATCCAAATTTTACAGAACAAATCTTTTCATTGAAAGGGGAGCAACAGGGGAAGATAAAGCTTTCCTTGCCTACGTTGGTGCTTTAAAAAGAGTGATCTTGAAATCAGGCCACAAGTTCCCAGGGACTTCTGTGTATAGTGCGTGCTTCCAAGGGCTGTGGTCCTAAGCTGTAACTTCTGCTTGAAGTTGCAATGCTTGCACCTTGATCCTTGTGTGAATTTAGTCTCCATACTCTGTTCATGATCAGCTTACTGAGAATTAGGGCTCCAGCCAAGGGTACATGCAATGGGCTGAGCATGAGAAAGGCTGACTATCTCTGAGGAGACTCTGTACAAACCCTGCTGGGAGGAAGAGGCGGGAGTCTTCCCATACACGTGACAAAAACCCAGCCCAAAAGAACACAAACAAAACAGGAAATGTATTACCTCACGAGGAGAGATGGATCCAGAAGCTCAAACACTGTGGTTAAGGTGGCCTTGAGCTTTCTGTCTCCCTGCTGTTTCTCTTTGCACATTGGCTTCAATTTCTTCAGATGATGATAGTGTCTGTGCCCTTGTACCCCTGGATAAGATGGCAGCAAGCAGCTCCAAACCATCCTGAGAACTTGTTATCCAAAAGGAAGGCACAGTGCTGCCCTATCAATCAATACCTGAAGCTGGGGCTGATTTGCTATACTTGAAGTCATGTGCCCAACTCTGTGCCAATCAAGGTAACAAAGGCTAGAGGGCTACTCTGATTGGACAGTCTCCTTACCCAACTTGTGTGGGGAACACAACATGGAATGAACATGGAATGAGTTCCCCAAAGCAAAGTGTGGTTGGCATGTGTGGTGATTTATGGCTGTAGTCCAACCTGCTCAGAAGGTTGAGGCAGGAGGATCTCTTGAGGCCAGAAGTTTGAGACCAGCCTGGGCAATGCAGCAAGATCCCATCTCTAAAAAAAGATAATGAAATTAAAGAAGGATTAAAAATTAAGAATGGTTTTATTTCTAGGAGAAGGGGGAGGTAAGTTGGGCTGGCAAAAACAAGTATCTTCTACTTCTGGTCGCTAGGAGAGCTCCATTTTGGAGGGGGGTAAATTGATACAGCTAGGGTGAATTCTATTCAGAAGAAG
>CAUYQV010124458.1:0-47930 GCA_963574575.1 Galagoides demidoff
ATAAGGGAGAATCCGTAACTGAGAGTTCTCCATATCAGAAATTGGAGGTAGAAAATAGATGAGGTAAAAGCAAGGATGGAAAGAGAACTTATGAGCAGGATGAGGTGGCCAAGGCTGGGGCTAGGGAGGTTACCAGACGTCCCTGACAGACCTTTAACCAGCCCTGAAAGAGTGGTCCAGGTCCAGGGGTGGGGCATCCCCATACACTAGGCACTGGATGGGTGAGTCTGACTCTATGGGGTTAGTCTGTGACTAGCACTGGATTTGGGAAGCACAGACTATTGGAATTTTCAGCCCAGAAATGGAGGAAAAAGGAATGAGGAGTTGGATTGGAGAAAGGAAAGAGAAATCAAAAGGCTCAGAGAGGGGCTCTAAGAATTGGATAAGAAAATAAGCGAAGGAGATGGAAGGGTCAGAGAGGGGACCTAGACGAATGCTCACTTCACTAATAAACGGATTGATTCCAGGGGTCATAAGAGTCCTCTTGTTTCCCTTCATCTCATCAGAACAAAAGTTTGTCTAGTTGGGAATGGTTCCAACAGGGTGTGTCTCAGCACCCTCCCCCCCTCAAGGGGTTTCTTCCCATCCCAAGTTTTTGGCACAAAAAATGAAAGGTTATTCTGAGACATGAAAAAAGGAAACAGAGTCCAGGTTCTGTATGGGTAACATGGCCTTTATTCACTCAGGGGTGAATGGGCTGAGTTTGAAATAAAGTCAGCACGTGGGTTAAGGTGGGGTGGGAATCGAAGGGTCTGGGGCTTGTGGGTTGGTCTGGACAGGATTTGTGCATTTGGTTCTGTTTGGTGGGCTTTTGTGCTTGGCTCTTTTTTTGTGGGTTCCTGTGCTCGGTTCTATTCGGCGGGTCCCTGCACTTGGCCCTATCAGAAATGACTAGCTTTGCACTCAGAGGTCCCATGTTTGTTTCTAGCCCAACCCTGGGTCATTGTGTACTAGATAACAGTCCATCTTGCCTTGTCATTCCTCACTTTTAGAGTTGTTGCTTATGACTCTTTCGCCTGATGATATGTTGTTGTAAATATACTGCCACAAGTTTTGCAGTGACATACATAGATAAACCTTCCATCTGAAACATTGCCCCTAATCAGCAGAAAGGAGTTCTAGATTCCATTCCCTGTCCTCCCATAGATACGGGAATATAAAATTGAGAGTAGGAAATATATAACAGAGAGAATTACTTGGAAAAAATGGTCAAAAATGTTTTGCCTTTTTAAAAACCTCCCTGCTTCTTTTTGGAAGCCGAAACTTGCATCCCTGACTCATGCCATGGTCAGGAGGGGCGGGGGGAATGTCTTTTGTTCACTGTGCTACAGGAAATGTTTCAGCTGAACTGTCAAGATGGAGGTGGAGGCCCAGAACCTGGCTCACAGAGGTGATGGGTCAGGCTATGTCTTCAACAGAAATGGGACAACTGGAATCATTCTCTGTAGTTGAATGACAATAGGCCTTCCCTTTTAAAAGCTCTGTGTTTCTGCTTATGTTCAGGAAATTGGGTATTTTGTGATGAATAGTCTGACATTTTTCCTTCTTTTCTGGAAAAGTAATAAATTTCCATTTTCTTCTCCTCAGACAACTTCTAGTTTCTCTGATGTGGTGTGGCTTTGAGGACAAGTGGAAGCTTTTAGTTAACAACATTAGCGTGAAACTAGGGAACTTGCTCAGGGTCCTGTCTTAGTGATCTTGGCATAGACCAACCGGCCCTTATGAACGGCCTTGTCCAAGCCTCTCATTTTCTAATTGAAGACAGTAAGCCCAGGGAGTTCACTGGGAAGAATTATCCAGAATCCCATGGCTAGGTATTAGTTGTACCCAGATGGGAAACCCTGGCTTCTCCCACTTTATCATGCTCACATGAATTTTGCTGCCACGAAATGGCTGCTTTGAAACAGAGGATGAATTGGCTTCTAAAACTTTTTCTAAATTCCCAGCAAAGAGTAGTGTGGTAGACTTAAACTCAAGCACATCAACAATTGTATTAAAGTAAAATAGTCTAAAAGCTTCAATTAAAAGACAAAAATTATTAGACTGGATAAATATTGTAAGATGAACTATGCTCTTTTCTATAGAAAATGCTTTTAAATATAAATATGAAGAGAGATTAAAAGTAAACATATGAAAAATAAATGCCACATAAATACTAGTCATAAAAAGATGGAGAAGCTATATTAATATTAGACAAAGTAGACTTGAGAACAAGTAATCTTACCATGAATATAAAGCAACATCTTGTGATAACAATAGAGTCAATTCTATTGAACAAGTAATCTTACCATGAATATAAAGCAACATCTTGTGATAACAATAGAGTCAATTCAAGAAAATATAACAGAGCATCAAAAACAATAAAATACTTAGATTAGATGGGTGTTGTGGCAGGCACCAATGGTTCCAGCTTCTTGGGAGACTGAAGCAAGAGGATCACTTGAGCCCAGGGGGTTGAGGTTGCTATGAGCTATGATGCCACTGCACTCTAGTCCAGGGAAGAGAGTGAGACTCTCTCTCGCTCTCAAAAAAAAAAAAAATAGATAAAAATAAAATACTTAGGAATAAACTTAACCAAGAAGACTAGAGACTTATGTGCTGAAAATTACAAAATATTGCTGAAATAGTTCTCCTTTTTTTTTTAAGAGACAGGGTCTCATTCTACTGTCCAGGATATAGTGTAGTGACAAGATCATACTGATTTACCTGCTTCAGCCTCCCGAATATCTGGGACGATAAACACATGCCACTGTACCTGGCTAATTTATTTTGGTTTGTTTATTTTGTGGAGAAAGAGTCCTAGTATGTTACTCAGGCTGGTATCAAACTGCTAGCCTCTAGCGATTCTCCCACCTCAGCTTCCTGAGTAGCTGGGACTACAGGCACAAGCTACCACACCCAGCTAAAAGAAATTAGATACTGGTGGTATTGATGATAATAGTGGTAAGCATAGCTGTCTTCTAGAGATTAAAGAAGATACCAATAAATGAAAAGACATCCCCATGTTCATGGATTGAAAGACTTACTATTCTTAATATATCAACACTACCCAGAGAAATCTGCACATTCATCCCAAATCCTATCAAAATCCCAATGGTAATTTTACAGAAATAGAAAAGTTATATAAGATCACAAGGGACATGAAATAACCAAAACAATCTTGAAAAAGAAGAACAAACTTGGAGGCTTCACAGTTCCTTATTTCAAAACTTACTTCAAAGGTACAATGATTAAAATAGTGTAGTACTTGCATATAGACACATTAAAAATAGAAAGGATAGCCAAGAAATAAAACCTCATAAACATGATCAAATGATTTTTAACAATGTGCCAAGACTGTTCAATGAAGTTAGGCCATTCTTTTCACCAAATGATGCTGGGAAAACTCAATATCCACCTGTGGAAAAAAAAAGTTGGAATCTTACCTTATACCACATGCAAAAATTAACACAAAATAAGTCAAGGACATAAACAAAACAACTAAAACTATATAACTCTTAGAAGGAAACTTAGTGGAAAAGCTTCATGATAATAAATTTGGCAATAACAAGCAACAAAAAATAAATTGTACTCCATAAAAATTAAAAACATTTTGCATTGAAAGACATTCTCGACAGAGTGAAAAAAGACAACTCATGTATTGGTAGAAAATATCTGTAAGTCATGTATCTGATAAAGGATTGACATCTAGAGTATATAAAGAATTTCTACAATTCAACAACAAAAAACTCAGTTAATAAATTTGAAAAATACTCTAATAGGTATTTCTCCAAAGAAGATGTACAAACGATGGTCAGCTTCACTAATCATTAGAGAAATGCAAGTCGAAACCATAGTGAGATACTACTTCATACCCATTAGGATGATTGCTAAGAAAAAAAAAGTCACTTCCAGCAGGTAAGTGGCAAAGAAAAAAGAAAACAAAATAAAACAAAAAATAACAAGCATTGGTGAGGATGCTGAGAAATTGAAACACTTATGTGTTGCTATGGAAACATGAAATGATACAGCTGCTGTAGAAATTAATATGGTGGTTCTTCAAAATTAAAACATAAAATTGTTATATAATTCAGCAATTCTACTCCTGGGTATATTATACCCCAAAGAATTGAAAGCAGGGATTGAACAGATATTTGTACACCTGAATTCATAGCAGCATTATTTACAGTAGTCAAAATGTAGCAGCAACCCACATGGCCATGATAGATGAATAATTAAACAAAATACATCATATAAAGATGAATTATTATTCAACCTTAAGAAGGAGAGACATTTTGACACATTCTGTAACACAGATAAATCTTGAAGACATTATGCTAACTGAAATAAGCAAGTCACAAAAGGATAAATATAGTATGAGTCCACTTATATGAGTTATCTAGACATGGGATAGGAGGAGAGTACAGGGGCTTCTTGTTTAATAAGTACAGAGTTTCAGTATGAGAATATGAAAGAGCTGTGGAAGTAGATGGCAGTGATGGCTGTACAACTCTATGAATGTACTTATTGCCACTTAACTTTACACGTAAAACTGGTTAAAATGGTAAATTTTATGTTATGTATATTTTAGCACAATAAAACAATTCTACAAATTAAAAAAAAATTAAGGAAAATACATTATGACCACATAATATTCATTCAAGGTTAGTTTAACATTTAAAAATCAACTAATGAAGGTCACCAGAGTAAAGGAGAAAAACCAGGAAATAATTTAAAGAGATATAAAAATTGACAGTATTCAACACTTATTCATAATGTAAATATAAATATACTCAATAGCCTAGGAATAGAATTTCCTCACCCTGACAAGGGACATATAAAACAGATCCATAGTTAATATCATACATACTTATGAGTGGTAACTATTCACCAATGTCCTCTCCACTTTTATTAAACATTGTACTACAGGTCCTATTCTGGGTGATAATAATAATGAAATAGACTAGAAAGAGATTAGAATGGAAAAAGTAAAATTATTCACAGATAACATAAATATGTACATAGAAAACCCACAAAAAATCTACTAGAATGAAGGAGTAAATTTAAGAGGTACAATAATTGCAAAATCAATGTGCAAAAATCAATTATGGGTAGATCTTAAGTGTTCTAAGGAAAGAAAGGAAGGAAAACAAAAGAAAGAAAGAACGAAAGAAGGGAAGGGAAAGGAAGGGCAGGGAAGGAAAGGGAGGAAGGAAGGAAGAGAGGGAAGGAAGGGAGGGAAAGTCAGTTACTATGTGAGGTGGTGGATGTGGAAATCATTTCACATTTCACAGTGTATATGTATATCAAAACATTAAGTTGTATACTTCAAATATCTATAACTTTTGTCAATTATAACTTAATAGAATTTAAGGGAAAAATCAGTTATGTGACTTGCAGTTCTAGGAAGATGAAGTTGACCTACCTCTCCCTATTCCACCCACTAAGTACGATTCAAACTCCTGGACAATATATATAAAACAAACAAACATAAACAGACTCTCAAATGTGAAAAGAAGAAAGTCAGATTTCTGGGGATTTCAGGACCCATGGAAGTACTCACTGATGAGATTTGTTGGTTTTCTTTCTGTCTCAGAGATCCACAACTTGGAGTTAAAGAAACTAGCAACCTGGAAAAAACAAATAAACAAATAGATTTTGTGTGATGGGCACAAACAAACAAAAAAAGTCTCCAACAAAAGCCTGCTCTTTCCAGCCAAAGGACCAGGAAAAGGATGTCTAGGATGCATTGGAAGACAGAAAATGTTTAGTCAATAACTGCTCTAACCCAGCTAAATACCACAGAAAAAAATATTATGGCCCCACCCTCACCCAAGCCAGCAAAAGCACCCCAACTTCCTCTCTGGGCCAGTATCAGAAAAGGCCAACTAGGGGACTTCCGCTATCACTCACTGGAAACAAGGTCCTCTTCCTCCCCTCCCATGATGTCAGATCCTATGACTTGCCTGGCAAGCCCTGTGAGGGAAGGCTATGAGCTCATCCATCTATTCATTCCTCATTGAAGAAGGGAGGCCAATACTCTAACCCAGGAGCTGGAGATTCATCAGGGAGAAAGTCCCAAACTCTGCCTTCTAGGGGTTCTTAGTCTTGAAGGTAAAGTTTGTTGACTGAGCAATTACAGTTCAATATAACAGGGAGGGTTGTAGTGAAGGAGAGCACAGTGGCTCTGAGTGCACAAGGGAGAGATTGTCACAGAATAGAGATGGAAAGAACAGCAGAAATTCTGACCAGGCTTCCCAGTGGGGGTAATAGTGATGACAGAGCTGAGTCCTTGTGAGTGTCAAGTAGAAAACCAAATAAAATAGTAATGGAAGTGCTTCCCAAGCAGAAGAAACAGCATGTACAAATTTATGAAGATGTCCACCACCCTGGTAATGGAACTAGAAGTCATTCTTTAGGCCCAGGGCAAAGAAGATGAAGGATAGGTGGGATGAATCTAAAAAGGTAGGAAGGGTGCAGATCCTGCAAGACCCTGAGGTCTTGCACATAGTTGGCTCTAAATAAATACTTGATGAATGAATAAATGAAAGTATTAAACGGGATTATCAATCAATCAACCCAAAGCTATTTTGAAGCTTAATCTTCAAGTCCCTTGGGAGCCAGTGAAATGTTTTAAGTAGTGGGAGGGATGTACTAGAAAAACAGCAGGAAGAAAAAAATGCCACATGCTTCCTCGAGTTCCACGGCCTTGCATAGCTTTAAGGATAAAGCCCTTTTCTTCATAGCAAGTACTGCTAGGGAGCCCACTAAAGCCTTGAGGCTCAGGAGCCTGGTAGCAGACATGAGCAAGATTGTCCTTATACATTTTCAAGCCTTCCAGGAATAGTCATCATTGATTTGCCTAGTGAGAGGAGGGCAACACAACTGAAAAAGACTATGATCTTTCAATTACAACCTGAAACTCAAGGCATTTCAACATAACACAATGAACTAAGCTCTCACATCACCCATCTTCTTTAGTCTTGGCTAATATCACTCTACTTCTGCCTTTTGTGAGGAGTGAGCTGTTTTTTAACTAGGGGTGCAATGAGAACAGATATAGATCCCTTTGGTATATCTTGACTTTCCTGATTTAGGTAGGATGCCAAGTCCCGAGCTAATGGGATTAATTCTGCTTCCCATATCCTCCCAAGTGCCTGATTCATGATGGTGGGAAAAGCCTCTTTGGCAACTCTGAGCATGGCAAAACTGACCAAGTTTATTTCCTGCTACAGCTCCTTAAGTCTTCTCTCTACTACATGCATCAACCTAGAAGAATTTCACATGGTTCTGAGAAAAATTAGCCAGGCCTCAAAGAGTACATACTCCATGATCTCATTTACATAACTTCCCAAAATGAGCAAAACTACATCATGGTTAGGTGGTCACACTGTAAATCTAGCAAGGAGGAGAAGACCATAATAGTCCAAATAATGGTTATATTTATGAAGGAAGAAGGAAGGGAGTTGTGGTAAGCTAGGGGTAATTCTTGGGCTGCTAGCAAGCTTCTTTTACTAGATCAGTCAGTGGTTATGTGTATGTCAGCATGACAGCAATTTGTTACACTGTACATTTATGTACTTTCCTGTATTTGTGCTCTATATTCAATACAAAGGATTTATAAGAAAAAAATTAGAAGTTAATAAAAGAAAGAAAAGAGCTGCTACCCAACCTAACTCCTCCTGCCAGTTGCCTCTAAGCTTACCCTCGCTCAGAGCTTCTGATATGCAGCTCTGCCCTGGGCTTGAGCATGTAGCCTTGGCCTCTCACCTCTGGTTCTGCCTCCATAGGAAACCATGTGGGACTCTGCCCCAAGAATCTGAATACATTAAACAGCAGTGGAGTTAATGGACTTGAGGAGAGGCACATCCCTGGGGATCCTTGGGTTGGTCTTTTTTGCTATGGGTAACTCACCATCCCAGGTTGGTAGATTCTCTTGCCCTTAGCTTTAACCCATATCCATTCACCCAGGCTCTGTCTACCTCTCTGCACTCCAATCTCGTGACCTGATACAGAAACTCTATTACCCAGCAGAAAAGTCCACTAGACTATCATTCTACACTTTTCCCTCTGCTCTGCCCTGTAATTCAAGTGTGATGATGGGAGACATTGTAGCTGGATAGAGTCCTGAGTCCCATTCTTGTTCTGAAGCAGGGGACAGAATTTGCTGCTTGGAATCTAAGGGCAGGCTTCTATATGACTTATCTATCCTCACAGACTAAACTGTGGCCTAAGCTACTAAATGTCCTCTTAAACATCTTACTTTAGGGCTGGGCGCCTGTGGCTCAAGTGGCTAAGGTGCCAGCCACATACACCTAAGGTGGTGGGTTCAAATCCAGCCTGGGCCCACCAAACAACAATGATGGCTGCAACCAAAAAATAGCCGGGTGTTGTGGCAGGCGCCTGTGGTCTCAGCTACTTGGGAGGCTGAGGCAGGAGACTCACTTGAGCCCAAGAGTTAGAGGTTGCTGTGAGCTGTGATGCCACAGCACTCTACCCAGGGTGATAGCTTGAGGCTCTGCCTCAAAAAAAAAAAATATCTTACCTTAGGCTGGACGCTTTCTTCGAAGAACCCTCTCTGAAAGGGCTAGCTGGTATGGAGCATTCCCCTGGATTTTCAGAAATCTGCTGTTTCCAAGAACTACAAAGGAATCTGAGCACTCAGGCCTTAGCACAGAGGCCCCTGATATACATAACAATGGCATACCTAATCCCTGCCTAAGCAAGTTGGAGATTACCTCACCTTCAAATAGAAAAAAAAAAAAAGGTAGAATTGCCAGGCAGAGATCAGTATCATGGAAGGGTTCCATTACAGTGGTTGCAAAATGAATGGACGAATGAATGAGTGAACAGGAATGAATGAAAGACTGGCAGAAAAGCTTGGCCAGCAACAAGCAGTGACAGGCCACAGGTTAGTGTGAGGTCTCCAGTGAGAAAGGACAGAAGGGCATGTTCCTGGGGCATCTACAGCAGGAAGCACCCTGCTTCAAGTTGACCAGAGAGTCCCCTGGCTTCGCCTTTTGTGTTATACTGTGGGGATGAGAGGAAACTTCCCCTTCTTCCCAAAAGTTCACTGAAAGATCAGATCACAATTAAGATTATCAAGAAAAATGTGTACTTATTTACCATCCACATGAGGAGAATCACAAAGTCATTACTCAATATCCCAGTGGATATTTTTATACATGTCTTTTAGAGGGGAGGGGAGATAAGCAGATAGAAGGTAATCCTGTTTAGGGGCAATAAATGATTGCTAGATATATATATATATATATATATATATATATATATATATATATATATATATATATTTGAGACAGAGTCTCCCTCTGGCCCTTGGTAGAGTGCTGTGGCATCATAGCTCACAGCAACCTCCAACTCTTGGGCTTAAGGGATCCTCTTGCCTCAGCTTCCCAAGTAGCTGGGACTACAGGAGCCTGCCACAACACTCGGCTAGAACTCCTGACCTCCAACAATCTACTGGCCTCGGCCTCCCAGAGTCTTAGGATTACAGTGTAAGCCATCTCACCTGGCCCATTCAAAATATTCTTTATACCAACAAGTCATATTTTGAAGTAAAATTTCCTGCTCTCCTTCAATACACATTTAGGAGATCTTTATCATGGGTGTGTGGTGCATACATGCTCATGCATAGCCATGAAATAAGATTTCTGAGGATGACATTAAAATTCATGAAGCATCCCATATTTTTTCATGTATAATGTAGGAATATGGGGCACATCTCCTGGATGAAGGATTCAACTACAGCTTGGACTTTACCTTACAAATGCAAACAATGTAGGCTAATTGTATGAATTCTTCTGTTAATCCAAAACAAAACACACACACACACAAACTAATGGAGATCTCTCTGAATTTTTGAATGCAAATATCAACATAATGGAAATATACAAATGTATATACAAAATATACAAATGCCCCTAAAACTTTGTGCACAGTTAATATAACTTTTATAGAATTGAGTACTTCAGATATAAGGAGGAAGCTGCAAAGCGTGGAAGGCACAATTGGCATGAGTCCCTCACAGCTTGTTGATATCACCTTTAAAGACACCCTGTATATAACTGAAACCTATACATATTCTGATAGCTGTACCAATCAAGAGCCCTTTGAGACAAACAAAAGGAAAGTGTGGAAGAAGCTGCCCCAGGTTGCAGTACCATCAGTTTGCTTTTTGTAAAGAGGAAGGACATTGGGAATATACTTCCTGAAATTGCAAAGGGCTCCAGGTAACAAAAATCCCCCCAGGACAGCAAATAGTTCATTGAGTCCAGGACTCAGATGACAAAGGAAGGGCCCTGGTGATCCATGCTTCACTAGTAGCTCAAATCCAAACATCCCTACAAGATTCCTGGGTACAGTTGACAGCAGGGACTCAGTAGTGGACATTTTCATTGACATAGGAATGACACTGCCACCAGCTGGGTGGGCAGAAGCAGTGTGGGGAACCCATGGTCACTGCCCTGTTCCCTGGCACCAGCTGTAGACAGCACTCTGCAGCTCTATGAACCAGGCCGGAGGCAGGGGCTGGGCAGCAGTGGCTGAAGAACGTGTTACCATGAGTCCAGGAGGTGGGCCCCAAGGAGCTGCCCCCAGAGCTGGTGCTGCTCTGTCACTGACTCCAGCAACACTAACATCCTCAGTGGTCACGCTGGACCTGGGTGAACAGCGGGACCTGTTTTAGAGGCAGCAGAAGCCCACCTCTGAGAGTGCCACCAAGCTCTTACTAGCTTGGAATACAAAGGACTGGTGAAGCACACAGACAGTTTCCACACAAGAAAAGCAAGTTCTTTTCCTTTTGAGGTCTTCCAAAAAGTGTGTAAGGTCATATGGGCTGACAGGACCCCAAGACATGTAAAAATATGATTAACAATGAGTATAGATTTGTGCAGGATCAATGTGCCATTAATGGTATTATACAAGTTACTACGAATGGTACTCAGTTACATTTGAATGACAGAATCCTGAGACTAGGATGACCTCACAGGACGACTGGATTGTGTTGCTTCAGGGTTTATTTTTATTTTTATTTTTATTTTAGTTTTTTTGAGACAGAGTCTCACTCTGTCCTCCTGGGTAAAGTGCCATGATGTTGTAGCTCGCAGCAACCTCAAACTCCTGGGCTCAAGTGATCCTCTTGCTTCAGCCTCCCGAGTAGCTGGGACTATAGCTTCCCAACACCTGGCTAATTTTTCTATTTTTAGTAAAGACAGGGTCTTGCTCTTGCTCAGACCGGTCTCCAACTCCTGGCTTCAAGTAATCCACCTGCCTCAGCTTCCCAGAGTGCTAGGATTACAGGCATGAGGTACCATGCCCAGCCTGCTTCAGAGTTTAAAAACTCTCCTATCCTATATAGTGAGAGCTTGGGCAAGAAACTTGGAGAACCTGCAATTGGATCATGGGACAGAGGTGGAGCCCCTGATCTGGACCAAAGACTTTCAAAATGCCTTTGAAAAACTAAAGCAGAGTCTTATGACTGCCCCAACCTTGGGGCGGCCTGATTTGCAGAAATAATTTAAGTTATATGTTCATGTAAAACAAGGAATGAGCCTTGGAATCTTACTACAGATGTAAGGAGACATCCCATGGCCAGTGGCATACCTGTCAATGCACTTGGACAACCAAAAATCTGTTCTTCAGGACCTTGATACTCCAGCCAAGTTTAGATCAGTATAAACCCAATTTACAACTGAAGAGTGAGGCTTTGACACTTGTGACCACACAGCTAAGTGGAGACAGAATTCTCATGGACTCATTCTTCCACCTGAAGCCTTGGTTCAGACCTTTATGAAGCACCTATATGAATGCACATATTAGGATGTGATGCCTTAATGGATCTGGTGGGCCTTCATCTAAGAGGGCCTCATTTGCAACAAACTATCCAACAAATAACTCAGAGCTTCCCTTTATGTTCTGAAAACAAAGATAGAAAAGTGACCCACTGCTTGTATTGGTAGATACATTTTAAGGTCAGGTAGAGGCTTATCTTACCTGAATGGAGAAAGCATTTGAGGTTGCCAGAATTCTTCTGAAGGAACTCATTCTGGGGTATGGGCTCCCTACCTCCCTAGAGTAATGATGGACCCTCTTTTATATCTGAGGTAACTCAGCAAGCAAATTAATCATACTTTAAAGAAAACGATAACAAAATTGATGCAGGAAACTCATGTAAAATGGGATAGGATGTTGTTGCTTGTCCTCCTCCAGATAAGGGTAGCTCCTAAAAGCAGACTTCAATTAAACCCTTATGAAATAGTTTATGGGAGACCCTTCTTAGCACCCTAAGGTAAGTATGGGAATATAACCATAAGTAAGGAAACAGAGCAAAGCAATATATCAAATATTAATCACTATTCATGAGTTTGCCTCTTTCCATTCCCTGACCTCAGTTGGAAGTAGAGAAGTAGAAGTGCCTCTAACAACTCACACCTCATTGAAATTGTCAGGGGTAAAATATTGGGTCCAGCATACCCAAAAAAATAGATGTCCCATGGAAGAAGAAGACCTAGGCCCCATTGATGGGCCAGCCTTTAGGCAATCTCAAATGTCTGTCTAAGAAGAGTGAAAAATGAAAACGCTAGTATTTTTGCCAACCTTTCTTTGGATAACCTGTTCTACCTATAGGATGAAGAGATAACTACTCTTTAGTGAGGATTTCCCAAATTATTGCCTCGTCTGCTCATCTATCTCACTGTTGGGTTTGTCACCCTTAACCTCATGTGGTGTAAGTATTCCTGTATATAATTAAATTTGCAGTCTCTTGGAACACCTACAGGGCATGAATAATAGCTCCATACTCAGAAATCCCATGTTTCTTTCTTGCTCAGCCCTGCATCAGACATTATGTACAAGGGAACAGTAAGGCAGGGTAAAATCTCTCTTATCAGGTATCTCCATTCTACCTTGTCAGTCTGCCCAGTTGTAGTTGTTGCCAATGCCCCTTTCCACCTGGTAATCTGTTGCATTCTTTATTTTTGTACAGACCAGAAAGAGCAATGGCAAAGATATATATAAACCTTCCATAAAAACATGCCCCAAATCCAGCAGAAAGTAGCTTGATGACTGTCACCCCTCCCTCCCATAGATATGAAAGGGTAAAATTGACAGTGGGAAATATGTAACCAAAGTAAGGGCCTGAAAGATGAAAATTGTATTACAAGTTGTACCTTTAAACAACCCCTCTTTGGGAAATTAAAACCAGAATTCCTGAGGGGGCCAGGAATCAGAGTATTCTTTGTTCTTTGTTTTAGACCACAGGAGATGGCTCAATGGAATTGTCCTGGCAAAATGCATGAGGTCATTTTCATTGGCCATAGGGCTCACCAGGACCACCAACCATAATAGTTAAACACCAATAGCCCAAAGCTTTTATCCCTTTAAAACTCTGTATTTCTATTTAAAGGAAAGATGATGGTTCTTTAAGATGAAATTTTGCCATCCTCCTCATATACTAGGAAATTAAGAAACTTCTCTTTCCTTTTCATCAAACCATTTGTCCTTGTTCTTCGTTTGGCTGGAGGGAGAAGTACCACACTTCCAGCAACACTTTGAGCTTCCTTAACACATCACCTTTTACATTTCCCAACAGCCCATGTAATCTTGCATGACCCTGAGAGTTAATACCTCCTTACATTTGTGCCCTGTGCACATAACTTGCTTCATCCTAAGTCCAGCCTCTCATTTTACATGAGATCTCAGGCAAATTGAGCCATCTCTGACCTCTTCCATCTTTTTAAGCTGGTTGATATAAGACTATAGAGATGAGTTAACCACCCAAATAAAGTGCCCTGAGACTCTACCTCTTTCCATTTTGAAGCTGTCACTACTAACCAAGCAATCCTGAGACAGTTTAAACCAAAATCATAGAACTTTAAGACATTTTTATAAGAGAAAACATTTTCACTTATAGAGTGTGATGAAGGCATGTTTATGCCCTCTGGTCATTTTTTAACATGTGTACAATTAGTTGTGGCTTCTTGCTATGGAAAGAAAACACCACTTACCATGACAACTAGAATACTCTAAGGCACACAGCTTGTCTCAAAGCTTGTCTCAATACCATGAACCTTCAAAAACACCAAAATGTGCAGCATGCTAATATCCCTTGAATACTCTATTTGAATAAGCCTAATGGTAAATATATGCCCTAATACCATGTCTTTTGATTAAGACCTGCCCTGCCTCATTCTCACTACTGATGTTGGAAAATAAAAATCTCTATGGACAGCTAATGGGATCCTAGGGTGAATTAACAATAGCCATCATTTAATTAAAGTATTTGAGAATATCTGTTCCTGTTGGGCTTGTTAGAAGTACATCAAAGCTCTTGATTTATAACAATTTGGCACATAAGTTCTGGCTGCCCTGTGGGGAAGAAAATTGCCGGAAGTTCTTTAGAATGACGAAAAGCATGTCAATTCTTGGGAACTGAACTGAGCCTTCAACTCTGCAAGGACAACTCAGCACTAGTGGCACATTGAAGTGAACACTCTTCACAACATAACTAATCACCCTCTGAATCCAGGAGGTGAGTTCTTCTTCTCATGTTCATTTGGCAAGCTTGGTTTTTATTTCTTTTCCTTTTTGAGGCAAGTTGTTCTTTTCTGGCAATGAAAAACACAAGCAATGTGAATGCATATAGAATAAAATGAAAGTCACTCTAGAGATGCTGTCAATTTAACTAGATCATGGCACAGAATAGAGAATTCAGAACAAGACCCAGATATGTATGAGATCATAGCGTGCATATACAATAAAAGTGACAGATTATGGGAAAGGAAAGATTAGCTAATAGATGGTGCTGGAAAAATTGTGTCATTATACATTTTGTTCCATTATAAAAATATAAAGGAACAGGTAATTTATAAACAAGTTAACCCAAAAAGGAAACGCACATATGAGGAGATGCTCCAATTCATCAACAGAGAAATGCAAATCTAAATCTCCGCCAGCCTAGAAAAACTAGAAAGCTGGAGATTACCAAGTGTTGACAGAGCAAAGGTATTATAAAAATCTTCATGCTTTGTTCCAAGAGCATAGACAGGGCCAGCCAATTGGAAAGGAATCAAGTATTGCTCAGTCAAATTAAATCTACACAGCCCCTATGGACCAGCAATTTTGCTTTTATCTATTATGTATACATATATATGTGTGTGTGTGTGTGTGTGTGTGTGTGTGCGCGCGCGTGCACGCGCAGACATACACATCTTATTTTGCTGTGCAAAAAATGGTCCCATGTATAATACGCATCCCTGTTTTTGGCCCAAACTTTCAGGAAAATGCCCCTTGAGAAAATGGCCAGTTCTTGGCTGGGAGAGATACATCTGGGAAGGGCTAATGCTGTCCTGGTAAACATGTAGATTGCACTCCTCTCCCACAGCTGCCTGCTCTGTGAAGGCTGCTCCTTCCCTCTCTTCCCTTTCCTCCTCACCAGGTCAGGAGGTGCAGCTCAGATGGCTACACACAGCTATCAGGGCAGGAGCTTCTGAGGCTGCTCTAACTGTGGGTAGTTAGGTGGGTCCCTGGGGCTTGTGTGGGGCTCCTGGTCTCCTCTGTGTGGCTGGGTCTCAGGCCTCAACTCTCACCCTGCCATGATTGAGGCACCTGGTGGAGGCTGCTCCAGCCTGCTCCAGCATGTTCCCACCAGATCCCAGCTTTTCCTGGGCTGGAAACCCACGTACCTGGTCAACAGATCATTTCCCTCAAGGAAATGAATTTTGCCATCTACCATCTGAATGATCTTAGAAGTGGATGCTTTCTCAGTTGAGCCTTCAAGTGCTACTGCAGCCCTAGATTATACCTTGACTTCAGCCTTGTTAGAGACCATAAAAGCAGAGAACCCATCTAAACCACCCAGAACATCTGGCTCATGGAAACTGTGAGATAATAAATGTTTGGGGTGATTTGTTATGTTGCAGTAGAATGGTAGATAACTAATACAGAAGACAAAGCATGGCAAACATGCTCCTTGGCTGTCACCAGCACTTTGGAATTAAGCCTCCCTTGCAGTTGGGTGGGGTTCGGTGTGTGGGTCATAAAAACTCCTCAATTAGGGGTTTGTTTTTACAGTTTAAAACTAACCTTTAGTTTCCAAGTCCTCTCACAGAAAAATTCAAAATAAGTCCTCACTATAGTCCACAAGATCCTACATGATCTGGTCTCTGCTACCTTTATGAACTAATTCTACTCTTCCCCTCACCCTCTCTGTCTGGACAAATAGGTATCCTTACTGGTCATTGAACCAACTACAGTATATTTTCACTCTAGTGGCTTCCCCATTGTGGAAGTTAGGTTTGTAGTATAGTTTAGGCCAGGCATTTTGGGGGGGGGTTGTTGACCAAAGTCCAAGAACCCTCAAACACAGGATGTCTAGCACCAGACAGCTCAGGGCTAGCATTCCGTAAATCTTGTCTCATCAGAGTCCAGGATTCTGTCCTTCCAGGTGCTACAGACAGAATATCTAATTGAGAACAGAATATCTAACTGAGAACAGAATGCTTAGCAACTAAAGATTTTTATTGCCTGAGTCCTGTCCGAGAATAGATAGAAATCACCAAAGCAAGTTAGAAAAGTTTACCAGCAATTTGTAAAATGTATGTTGTAATCACATGACATGCTTACATGCTTTCCCTTCTTTTGTTTCCTTTCTTCTGATTATTAATGATTACTTGGGGCACCTTGCTTTGAATAACTAAAATTAACTTTATGCTTTATGTTGTCAACATGATTTATGGTTTTTGACTGGATAAAAAGACCTCTGGGAGAACGGATCAGGGCTGCACTTGCTAAATGCTACTAGCTACAGAGTATGCCTCTCACAGGCTGCCATCAGTTAACCTGAGATGATGGAGTCTGAGTTTTTTTTTCACGTCAGCTGACCTCAGTGCAGATCCTGGCAAAGGTAGTGGGGATTGAAGCCTCAAACACCTTTTGCTTTCTCTTTGGAAAGGTCTTCCCCCAAGACATCTGCATGATTTGTGACCTCATTCCTTTCAGGTCTCTGATGAAACACCATCTCCTCAAAGAGAGATGAAATACCATCTCCTCCCAACGACCACTAAAGTTAGCTTCAATTCTCAATCTCTCTTTTTTTTTTTTTTTGAGACAGAGCCTCAAGCTATTCCCCCTGGGTAGAGAGCTTAGCCACTTGAGCTATAGGTGCTGAGCCAATTCTCAATCTCTCTTCCCTTCCCTTCCTTTATTTTTCATGATAGAATTTATCACTACCTACAAGTTTATGCATTTACTTGTGAATTTTCTCTGTTTACTCCCTCCAGAAAGTCAGTTTCATGAGGACAGGGGCTTTGTTTTGTTCACCGTTATATCTCCAGTGCTGAGACCAGTGCCCAGCACCTATGGCAAGTTGTGGGGGGGGTAACTATGAGAGATGACAAGTCACTTCCCGGAAACTTTTGTATTTTGAAGCAGAAAGAGGGAGTCAAGTCTGTAGCTGCCAGAGAGAAACATACAGGCTTTCAGGGAGCCCCAGCCATGTCTGGCATCTCTAGGGATTCCTAGAGAAAACCAGGGCATGAAGGGTAAGGAGAGAGAATTCCCAGTAAATCTTGCACTTTAACTGCATAACTAGTTCCCTGAAAAGGCATTGCAGATGACTGCTCAACAGACTCAACTTCATACATGACTAGGAAATTTACTTTTCCTGCGGGCTGTTTTTTCTAAGTTTTCTACATTTGCATTTTGTTCTTTGTTGTTTCATACCTAATTATCATGCATAATTTAACTGCACAATTTAATTAATTGTCAAAATGCAAAAGTTCAAAATTTTATACATAAATAGTTACTGGTACAGGCAAATACTTGTTACTTTGGAACAAACAGCTAATTGTACTCACAATTACCTAATTGTAGATTTACCAACTTCTGAATTTGTTTTATATTCAGGATAGATTCCATCTTTTTTAATTAAAAAATCATTCTAAATTTGAAAGAAGAGTATATATAAGCAAAAGTTTAAAATATGATTTTATAAACATGGAGAGGAATGCTATGTGGAATAAAATTGAATAGAGCACTAATTATGTACCATAGAGAGCAGATGAGATGGAGTTTAGGACTGCATTTATTGTTGCAATTAGAGTCTATAAGATTGAGAAAATTAAATGGAAGAATATGTGAAAACATTTATAGAAAGCAAAAATCAGAAAGAAAAATGTAAAGAAAATGAGCACATTGTTCACTGGTTCTATTAATATATATCATGGAGGCACAAATGAGGAAGGACTAAAACAAAGACAGGTTAGCAAGGGGAGCTAAGAGAATTATAGAATTCAAGTGAGGATTTAAAGCCTTAGAGATGCAATGTTGAGGGAAATGAAACATCTTCCTTGTCGGTATTATAGTTAAACATTGGATGATGACTCATTCAATTAGAAAATCACTCATCCTCGGAAAACAATATGGCCACATGTGTGAGCAGAGGCCTTTGACACAGTGATTCCCTTCCTGCTCATAATCTCCAGAGGGGCAAAAATACCTAGGCATAAAACCACTCATCTTAGCTTTACACACCATGTGAATGAATGAAGCAAAGTAAAATGAATATATTATAAAATAAAGAAATGAAGTTATGAAAATTTTAACGAATGGGGAAAAAATAAAAGGCTGATCATTCACTATCATGTCTGTGGTGTGTTCAGAAAGCAGTTAAAAGCCACTTTTAAAGTTTATGTCATTTCTCATCTACTTTGATGCAAGAGGAGCAAGAGTTTTTAAGCATCTTGGTTAGAGAACAGACATGTTTTTGGCAATTCTTTTGCTATAGTGATTTTGTTGTTTATGGTCAAACTTCCTAGCCACCATTAATTGAGCTATATCATTTCAAATATTTTGAATGAAATTGAACCAAGTATATTTGTTAATTTTTTATTTTTAAGATTGGCATGCAGATTCATAATAGCCAAGTCATGGAAGAAGTCCAAGTGTCCATCAACCCATGAATGGATTAATAAATTGTGGTATATGTATACCATGAAATATTGTGCAGCCTTAAAAAAAGTTGGAGACTTTACCTCTTTTATGTTTACATGGATGGAGCTGTAACATATCCTACTTAGTAAAGTATCTTAAGAATGGAAGAAAAAATATCCAAATGTACTCAGTACTATTATGAAACCAATGTGCAGTCACTCACACTTTCATATGAAGAACAGATCACAACTATAGCCCAGGATGAAAGAGGGAGGAGGAGGGGATGGGGGGGTCAGATCGAGGGAGGGTGAATGGTGGGATCACACCTATGGTGCATAATGAAAGGGTACTTGTCAGATTTATTAAGTATAGAGTATAAATGTCTTAACACAATAATTAAGTAAATGCGATGAGATGTATTTTAACCAGTGTGATGTAAACACTCCTAATTCTATATGAAATTGGCACATTTTACTCCATATATACATTAATGTATACATGAATTTATGATTTAAGACAAAAAAAAAGATTGGCATGCAGATGATTACAAGCGAATCTAAAAGCAGAGTATGAATGTTTTAACTCAATAACTAGGAAAACGACATGAAGGTTATTTTGACCAGTTTGATGAGAGTATTTCAAAATATATATGAAAACAGCACACTGTACCCCATGACTGGATTAATGTACACAGTTATGCTATAAGAAATAAAATTTTAAAAAATTAAATAAATAAATAAATTCTGCTATATTTTAGTCAAATCATATATTTAGGCTTACCTGCCAAATTAAAAAAAATAAAACTATATATACATTATCTAATATATATCTATAGGCAGTCCCCAAGTTACAAACATCCGACCTACATATAACCTGCACTTAGGAATAGAGACTATT
Organism: Galagoides demidoff; assembly: GCA_963574575.1. Classification (NCBI taxonomy): domain Eukaryota; kingdom Metazoa; phylum Chordata; class Mammalia; order Primates; family Galagidae; genus Galagoides; species Galagoides demidoff. The sequence continues at coordinate 19,825 of CAUYQV010124458.1, forward strand.
ACACATAAAGGTAAATATGCCTGTTTCAACGTACATACAAATTCAATATAAGAAGAAATCTTCAGAACCTATCTCATTCATAACCTGAGAACTGCCTATATTATCAACTGATAAGCAAAAACTATATCACTACTCATAAATTCATGCTTTTGCATTATTTACTGAATATCTGTGAAGCTTAAGTCCCTTTCTCCCCCACCAATTTATTAGTACCCATACAAATTAAGCTAGCAGCTTCTCAATTTTGTTTAACTCTGGAAAACTATCTCAGATATCTACTACATACAAAACAATACATTTTTTTCAGGAGCATTTGTTTCATCAGTGATATTTCAGTGGTAACATATCAGAGATATTTAATGAGAGAAATACATTGTTCATTAATAATAGAATTGCAAGTATACATTTAACAGTTTTATCAATAGACTGGAGAATTTGATACTTATACATTAATCAAATGAAATGCACCATTCTTTATTTCTTTTTTCACCTTCTAGTATAAGGTGACCAGATTTTAACATTGGTAAAGCAGGACACCATTGATCCCCATCAATGGCGGGGCGGAGGAGGGGTGTATTCTTGATTAAAAATTTGGTCTATATGGAGCAACAAAAATTTTCATAGATTGCAAAAATAATATTGTAATATTTTTTAAATTTCAACGTAAGTACAATTTACAAATATAATACATTTTAAAAAATTATGTATAGGGCGGTGCCTGTGGCTCAAAGGAGTGGGGCGCTGGTCCACCCAGGTGACCTTGCCCAGGACGGGAGTAGGGAGTTTACATGAGCCTTTTCATTTCCAAATGAAGTTACATTAACCTCTTCATTCCCAAATGGAGTTACATTAACATTTTCAGCAGCGAAAACCATATATTCCCTTCCCGTTGTCTGCCCTTCCCTAGATTGTTGTGCATTCTTTCCAAAAATAGGGACTTTTTAAAAACGCTGCGGGACGTGGGATATTAAAAATCAGGACTGTCCTGCCAAAAGCGAGACGTCTGGTCACCTTATTCTAGTATCTAGTCAGAAGAAGCTATTTTTAAGTAGGAGGGAACATCCTATTTTTCAAAACTGTTGACATAATTGTGTTCTTTCTGCATCTGCATCTCATATTCTTTTAAATCCCACTCAAATTTCACCTCCTTAATTAAACCTCTCATTCTTTTTGTCTAGAACTGAGTGTCAATGGAAAACAAGTGAACTCTGTAAAATAAAAAGGTTCATTGCAAGCCAAATTTGAGGACCATGGCTCACAGCCACACCCAAGAAGGCTTGCACAAGTAGGTTCACTGTGGTTTTGTTTTAGTTTGGTTTTAGCCATTTCAGGGAGGCAGGGATCACACATAAAGATGTAAATCCATATATGGAAGGTATACAATGGTTTGGCCCTAAAGGTGGGATATCTCAATGTAGAGTGGGGTGGGAGTAACAAGTAATAGGTGGGTTTAAATTAATTTGTAATTGGTTAAAGGAAATAAAGATTTGTCTGAAGGTTTGCAATGTTTTAACTTAAGAAAGTCTGACAATTAGAGACAAGTCACTGGCCATATACCCAGACTCATGTGAACTGTTACATAAATTGAGGACATGCAGGTATGTTTTGGCCTTAGGCCTATTAATGAGATACAAAGGACATTTCCAAGAGGGATGGGGACATGATGAAGCTCATCTGAGAACCTCCCTTCTCATGCCCAGAAACTCAGTTTAGGGTATCCTCTTGGCTGAGAAGGGTTCCATTCAGTCAGAAGGATTAATATTTTACTATAGTTTACATGAGTTTTGTCCTTCTCTGACTACCTTTAATATTCATCCTCTGTCATAGATCTTTTTCGTATTGAATTTTCTATTTGTGGTTATAAATATTTCCTAAGACTTACCTCTCTAGCCACATTGTAATTTTGCAAGAAATGGGAGCCATGCCTGCTATTTCAATGCTTCCTTACTATTGGGCACGCTGTGAGACACCAGTAAATGTAGACTGATTGCTCGACAATGTTTCAGCAACATCTGCATGTTAACGATACGCAGTTTTTACACATATTAACTCCCCAAATTTTGGAAAACTTATAGTCAATTCTCAGAAATTCTGGTAGAAGTTGGGAATTGCTCTAAAACATTCAAAAGTTGAGCTTAAAGAGTATTTCAAAAATAGTTATGTTCCTCATTTCCATGTTTATCAAGGCAAGTGAAGATGGGAAAATAATTAGCAAGAGTCCCAGCCAAAGAAGAGATGGGAGTGACATGCAAACAGGATGCTACTCACTTGGAAACTGATGATTTATATTTACTTTAGGACCTGGCACTCCTGAGCTGTGTTCACCTATGTCTTTTCCTTACCCCACCTCCTCAAACTCATTCACATATATTACATAGCAAAGGTTAATTTGATAGCTACCAAATACAAAACTTCGGTCTTGCTTGGCTTCATTTATCATTAATTCAGAATGTCAAAATTAAGAACTTGCAATGTTTGACTATAGAAGAAACTTCTGGCTAGTCAAGCCAAAACATCTCCTGAGGAGCTTGACTTCATCGTTACCCCCTAAAGGAAAATGACTAAGTCCTGCCTAATGTCAGCCTTGAGGAAAGACTTCAGAACCAGGAAGAAGGATTTATAAATTCTTAAAATTGTCCTCTGTTTATACTTTAATTTTCCAGAATCAACAATTCTTTTAAATTCCTCTCGGTGCCTTGACCAGAGTGTTTCCATCTTGAAAACATTAGGTGAAACTGCTACTGGCTGGAAAATACAATCACTAAGAACCAGAGAGCAAGGCCCACCCTGTCTGGCAAGTAAGCAATTAGCTTTCTGGCTTTGTGGGGCTAGGAGAAAATAGTGAATGAACTTGCTAGTAGTCACTGCCTACTGAGAAGTGTGCTGACTCCTGATGCCTACAAGGCACATGTGAGTGGTGGAAGCTCTCTGTCACACTGTTTCAATATTTCTGCTTCTCACCAGTAATAAATGACTTGATGGTCTATGAGAAAACATTCAACATTAACAAGCATCTCAAAATCTATAAAGTGCCCAATGCTTGCAAACAATAGGGCCCTAAAAAGTAGGGCCTTAATAAAAATGTTCAAAACTTCTTTGGAGCCCGATTGCTTTATATTAAATGGGGTGAAATCAGCTTCACATTATTGGACACTGAGTTTTGTCCTTTGCTTACATGAACATACTATTTATTCACACCCAATACTTGAAAATAGGTTAAACACTGGACTGGGGGACTGAATAATGTTCAGTGCCAGACACAAGAGAGGAAAATGATTCCCTTGGAATGTTTTCAAATTATATATTTCCCTACTGATATGGTAAAATAAGCTCTCATTTAGACGGCCCCTCTGGATAATGTTGCATATTGGGTTGTTGTTGAACATGCACATATCTCTTTCAAATCTAATTATTTGTTTATTTAAACTAGTCTTAGCTCTGGTCAGTGGTGAAATGTGAAGGGATAATTTCAGCAGATGTTTGAAATCCCCTCTGTCTAGATCTCTGTGGGGAGCCTTAACACAAGAACCCTGTGTAGGAGGAGGGTGGAGGGGCTGGAGGTCAGGGTCATAGGTAAATCAGCATCAGCTTCTAAGGAGTGAAAGCAGACTCAAACCAGAGACTGGCCAGGGTCTGGTCCTGAGAACTGAAAAAGAAAGACATCACGTATTGAGTTAGAATGTTGGAACAGAACACAGAGGGAGGACATAATATAAGGACTGGGTAAAAGGCAAAGAACTGCTGAAACAACAACTAAGAGAATGGAACTGCTGAGAACAGGGCCAGCTCAAGCATGATGGCTAGTTGATGCCTTCATGAAAATGAGGTACAGGAAGTAGGATGTGGGTACTATTTCACTGTCAGTTATTGCTACCTGGACCCTGTCAACCGACCATTTTGGAAATGCACTTCTTTGACCACAGAAACAACTCTGGAAGAGAATATGCTAGGTTGAATTTCCTACATCTATCCATGTAGCTGGACAAACAGCACCTACTGCCTATGAGTCAGCAGCAACTCAATGCACGAAGGGCCCTCTGGGCATTCATTTCCATTTTCATCTCCTATGGAACAGCTCAAAAAAGACCCTTGCCCCTTTGTTCATTTCAAAACAGATTATCTGCATCAGAGAGATGTACCTATCGAATGGAGAGAGATGATCCATAGCTGATTGGTGAGCTATTAAGGCAGCCTGGTACCACATAAATACAAAGAGAATTCAAATGAAGGTAACCTTTCTATGCACAAAGGTCCTTGCCAATTAAAACTTGTAAAAGTTGTCTTTGTTTTCAATAGCAGGGTTGTTAAATAGGTGCTATTCCATTATGTTGAACTTTAAATTCGATACTCAAAATATTTACATAATACCTCTTCAAACTAGATTGAAAATTTCAAAAACATATATATTTAAATTACACTCTCATTGTGTGAAATTAGAGGACATGGACAAAATGTTATTTTTGCTTGAGAGGGATCCTTTCAAAGGGTCAGTTAATCAACGGAGATGTCTGTGGGGCAATCATTTGTGCTTTTTACCAATACTACCCCAACATTGTATTGGCAACTGTGTAAAGAGTGTACATTGTGCCTTTTGAAAATAGGGACTGATAGGAATCATTTTCCTTATAAATAATGCATAAGAAAGAAAACAAAGCCTTTTCCACTGCTATTTTTTCAAGTACTTTATTCTAATCATTTTGGAACAATTGAATAAACATCATCTTTGCCTCCTTTCATGATTATAAAAACAATACATACCCATTATAGAAAAATAAAAAAATTAAAAAACAAATTAAAAAACATCTCATCATGCAGATGTAAAAATGGATACTATCTTGGTATATTTCCTTTCATTTATATTCCTTTTATATAATTGAGACCAAATTGCACATATAATTTTATATTCTGCTTTTAGAAGGTAGCATTATAATAAGGCTCTTTTTCATGTTATTAAATAAAATTCTACAACCTGATTTTAATGGCTGACAATAGTATGTTATGTGGAGATACAATAACTTATTTAAAACATCTCTACTATTAGACATTTACGTTGTTTCCCCTCTTCCCTATGTTACTGTGATAACCATCTCTGTGCATAAAACTATTGCTTTAGCATAGTGTCAAAGAAATGGTGTGCATAAAACTATTTCCTTAGAGTCAAAGAAATGGTTTAATAAAATAATAAAAGAAATAATTGACGCACATTGGCTCTTGATACACATTACCAAATTATTTAACTAAAGACAGCTAAAACAATTACTTTTCTAATTAAAAAGTAGATGATTTCTCTCAGCTTTCATGCACTTGTAAATGAACAATTATTTTCAAAGTTAAAGTTAAAATTTAACTTTGAAGCTGTTACTTGATATATTAAACAAACAATTAGGTGCCTTCTATATCTAATCATTTCATTAGACACTCATTAGACACTGGGATTCAATTCATGGTACTATCCCCCATGAATCTACAAATCCACAAAGCTTTTGTGCAAAAGATACATTCCAGTATAGTTTTTTACAGAAAAGAGAATGGAACCATCATTTTTAAGATATTGTAACTTTATCTAAAAATGTCTTACTTTTGACATGCAGGAAAACAGACATTCACTTGGGAGGAGAATCATGGATTAGTTAGTAATTATTTGTGAAACCTCAGGCTAGTCTCTGAATTTCTTTGGACTTTAATTTTCCAAATCTGTAAATTAAGAGGTTGAGTCATATTTCTAAATCCTACTTCACTTTAAAATACCACATTGGGTTTTATTTTCATTTGGAGTCATCTTGACATTATGATGATCAAAAAGCACCATTGTCTCATGCCTGATGAATTAGAAACTCAGTCTAGGAGGTCATGATTAAATGCAGGAGATACACTTTTACATATATTGAGCTTGGTATATTAAGAAAATGATATCGACTCACCCAGAAACAACAGTGATACCATTATGCTCATCTTACAATTTATCTTTACATTGTGAACTTATAAATCAAAGTTTTATTTTTAAAGTAAATTATTAAGACTTCACCCCACCACCACCACCATTGGCTGACTGAATGGACCTCCTCTAGGCCAAGGAGATACCTTAAAACTAAGTTACTAGCCCTGAGACAGGGCACTTCATGCCCCCGTCTCTTCTTGGAGGCATACATTTGTAACTCACAAACAAACCTGCATGTCCTCAATCTACACAATATATGGCCATATGGCCGGTAGCTTGTCTCTGATTGACAGACTTTCTTAACTTAAAACATCTCAAGCCTTTAGAAAAGGCTGCATTTCTTTAACCAATTACAAATCAAAGAATCTTTAAACTCACTTGTAACCTATAAGTAACCCTGCACCTTTTGAGATGTCCCACCTTTCAGACCAAACCAACATATGCCTTCCATGTATTGACTTATGACTTTACATGTAAATACTGTCTTCCTGAAGAATGTAAAACCAAACTGCATCCCAGCCACAGCAAGTCTATTTGTTCAAGGCTTCTTGGGTTGGTTCTGGCCAGGGTCCTCAAATTTGGCTCAGAATAAACATATTCAAATTATTTTACAGAGTTTGGCTTCTTTCCCATTGACAAACTTTTGGGGATTGTATTTTTCTTTTCGTTCTTTCTTTTTCTTTTCTTTTTGTTTTCTCATCATTTTTTTTAAATTTTTTTTCATTAAGTCATTTGTACATAGATCATGAATGCATTTATGCCATTATGGGATTTAATGTGTTGATTATTTGTACAAATTGGAGTATTTACATCCTACTAATCAATGTAGCCTTCACCTCAATTACCCAATTACAGCATTAAGACATTTGTGTTCTACACCTGATAGATCCAACTTGTACTTGCAATATACTCCATAGGTGTGGTCCCCCTACTAACCCTCCCTCTTTCAATTCATCCCCCTCCCCTCCCCTTCCTTCTTCATCCTAGACTACAGTTGTGTTTCATTTTTCATATGCAAGTGTAAGAGATTATAAATTGGTTTCACAGTAGTACTGAGTACATTGGATATATATTTTTTCCATTCCTGAGATACTTTCTTAAGAAGAATATTGTATTTTTCTTTGGATCCCAAATAACCACCCAAGTGATCATGCCTGTGTTGAGACTTACAATAATTAATTGCAAACTCTGAAGATAAAATATCCCAAAACGTCCACTTTAAAAATTATTTTTTGTTAAATAAATAGGTTGGTTTATTACAGAAGTTATACATAGAAGTTATTACAGAAGTTATAGTTTTCTATAACTTAGGTAACTATGAAGACAGCAGAAAATAAACATCATTTAATAAATTCTAAAACTTTTAACATTAACATTTTGAATCAAGTCATGGCATTTCTTTGTCATGAAATAAAATTAGCGTGTACTACTCCAAAAAAGACAATTTTATCCTTCCTTAATATTTTAATACTATATTAAATTTGTCATAATCATCTAAACTGTCTTTACATTTTCATCTTTTAATTATATATGATAATTCGTAGCTTGAACAAAAATAATTTCACTTGATTCCTAATTTTTCTCTCAGAATCTATCATAGACAAAAATTCTAAAGTAATGTCAAACTTCTCTTTTTTAGAAATATATAAGAATCACTTATAGAATCACTGACGAAGCTTATTTGAAGCTAGTAAAAGATCTGCAATTGAGGAAACCAAGGGGAATTAAATGGCATTGCTAAGGACACAATCAACAAAGCAAAAGAGACAACATTCAGAATAGGAGAAGATATTTGCATGCTGCAAATCTGACAAAGGGCTAATTACCATAATCTACAAAGAACTCAAGCAAATCAACAAGAAAAGAGCAAACAACCTCATTAAAAACTGAAACATGCACTGAAACTTTTCCCATCAGGATATAATGAATGACCAACAAACACATGAAAAAATGCTCATCATCTCTAATTAACAGACAAATGCAAATCAAAGTCACTTTGAGATGTCACCCAACTCCAGGGAGACTTGTTCACATCACAAGGTCCCAAAGCCACAGATGCTGGTGTGAGTGCAGAGAAAAGCAAACACTCATGCACTGTTGGTGTTTCTGCAAACCAGTACAGCCTCCGTGGAAGGCAGTATGAAGATTCCTCAAAGAGACCTACCATTTGATCCTGAAATTCCATTACTACACAAAATAAAATAAGTCATTTTACCATAAGGACATCTACACGTGAATGTTTATGGCACCTCAGTTCACAAACACAAAGATGTGGAAACCACACAAGTGTCTTTCAACACATGAATAGACTGATAAACTATGTCGTAGGTATACCATGGAATACTATTCAGCCATAAAAAGATGGAGATTTTGCATCTTTTGTAACAACTTGGACAGATTTGGAGAACATCCTCCTAAGCAAATAGAAAGACAAATATCCCATGTACTCAATACCAAACTGAAACTAGTAATTTGACAAGTACAGGCTCACATGGGAGAAAAACTCAACTAAATTCAATAAGGGGGAGGGAGGAAGGGATTGGGTAAATTCTTACCCAAAGAATACATTGCATGGGTATACTCCATATTTTCTGGGTGAAAGACACAACCACAACTTGGACTTTAACCTTACAATAGCAAACTATGTAACCTAATTGTATGTACCCTCATTTAAATCAGAAATAAAAAAAGATTTGGAAAAGGAAATTAAAATTTAACTTTGAGAGTGTTTGTAAATGAGCACAAAAGATTAAAGACTAAGAATACTTTAGACTTTTCAGCTTCATAACCACATCAATTTTAACACATGTATTGAAATATGCAAAGGGAAGTATCATAATTATTTTATTTCTATAACTAGAGAATTAGTATAATATATTCTAAAGTACTGGATTTGTTATTTTGAATTTGGGTCTGTTCATCTCTCATTTATCTCAACATTAAACCCATCAACCAATACTTCTGGGTATCATTTTTCTTACTGTACCATGAGAATTATAAATTATGCCATTTTCCACTTTAAAAAAGTATTTTCATCAGGACTAAGTTCCTCGTTTAAGTTATCATCTCGCCAGTTTTTAAATAGAACTTAAATAACTTTAACAGGGACCATATTTACTTATAATTGAGCTTTTATCTTTTAGTACCACACTATCTGATAGAAAATAACCAATAACAATACATGTCAAAGTTATTTCTAGAATTCTGAATGCCTCAGAGCATTGAGGATCTTAGGGAACATCTAGATTCAATTCCCTTTACAGAAAGGGATTTGAGGAGCAAAGATGACATGGGATATGCCCCAGGTGGCTAAAACCAAGCTCCTCACTTGCAACCCAGTGCCTTTCTTGTACTGCACTTCCTTGCAGTATTTTTTAGCACTAAAAATCCGTACAACAGACTATGTTAAACTTTGACAAAGTCAGTCCATTTGCACCACTCTATACAGGAAGACAGATATTTTACTGCTATTTTATATTAATCAAAGATTTCCTTGAGCAACAGGTCTAGAACAAAGTTTCTTTTTCTTTTCTTTCTTTTTGCAGTTTTTGGCTGGGGCTGGGTTTGAACCTGACACCTTCGGCATATGGGGCCGGCGCCCTACTCCTTTGAGCCACAGATACTGCCCTAGAATAAAGTTTCAAAACTCAAGTTTCAAAATTAAATGTTTGAAGACAGTGTATATACTTCCTAGATATTAAATCTGCAAGAATACAAAGTTGTAGATATATGAAACAACAAAGGGCAAAGTTAAGTTTCCATACTGAAAACATAAAGAGAAAGGAAAGTCTTGTTATAAATAGCAAACTTCCAGCATATTCCCCTTTCTTGACAGCTAGAACATTGGTAGTGAGGCATAAGTATCCCAGGCAAAAGAAAAGAGGCCACTCTGAGGACAATGACCATCCCAAGTTAAAGAACAAAAACTGATATTTGGGGGCCACACCAAAAATGACCATGTTGCCATTGCTTGATTCTATAGTGAAGCCCATCATTCAGTGACATCTCCCCAAAGACAGCTTTTCATCAGCATTTCAATGGTTCCCTCTTAAACATAAATGGACAATGGACCAAGAATGATGGTATGTTTGAAGAAAGCTATTTAAATGCAATATGAGACCAAAGCAAACATACAAACAAAAAAACTAAGTTGGATGAAAGTAAGACAAAGCAGGTAACAAAGAACAACTTCAAAGACATCTACAAATAATTTCATCAAAGATATAAGAAAATGCTAATTTAAAATCTTCAAAAGGAGGTTATAAAAAGGAGTATTTGTAGAGCAAGAAAAAATCCCTTGGACATTAAGAATATGAAGTAATAAATTAAAATTTAAGTAGAAAGGTTAAAAAATATAGGTGATGCCTGTGGCTCAAAGGAATAGGGCTCTGGCCCCATACGCTGGAGGTGGTGGGTTTAAACCCAGCCCAGCCAAAAACTGCAAAAAAAAAAAAAAAAATCTTAAAAATGGGCGGCACCTGTGGCTCAAAAGGGTAGGGTGCCAGCCCCATATGCCAGAGGTGGCGGGTTCAAACCCAGCACTGGCCAAAAACTGCAAAAAACAAAAACAAAAACAAAACAAAACAAAAAGACAGACATATAACATGAAAATGACAATAATGTGACACTCCTGACAATATGTTCAGGAGCTGGGTAAGTCCAGAGAAGGTCACCCTATCCAGTGTGATAGTGAGTAGTAGGTAAGGAGTAAGGATCCAATAAATCTCTGAACTATAAACTTTTAGAAGACAGGTCCTATGTCTTCTTAAATCAAATTCATGACTGTTTTTGCTTTAGAGATGTTCTTTAAACAGGCATTAAGAATACCATAAATCACCAAAGATACATAAATGATTATTCAAGAAGAAACTGCACTTGAACTGACATCTGGTTCTATTTTAACAGGACAGAGGAAACATTATCACAGAAATACTGTGTGGTAGGCAGGACAGAAATTAATATTCACATTTATCATAGAAAGAAACTGAGGTCCTGGGTGGCAGAAGGCTTGCATAGGATCACAAAACTAGTAAATATGTTTAGAAGAGTTACAATAATAATCTAGGTTTTCTGACAGGCCTCTGAGCAAGGTGCTCTGATAGGGATGATTTCTAGTGATCTGTCTTCTGACTGAAATGAAACTGCAAGGGCCTTGAGTACCGAAGGTAACTAGGTAAGGTACAGGTAAACCCACATGGTTATCCTTGGGTTATCTACCTTCAGGATTGACATTTCTGCCTGATCTTCAGGGTAGTCATTCATTTATTCATTCACTCAATAACCATATATTGAATCTCTAATATGTTCTGGCATTAACAATCTGGCAGAGAACAAAACCAAACACTATTGTTGACTTTCTAGAGCTTACAACTGAGTAGGGGAGAGATCCACTGAATAGAAGACTACAAAAATAATTACAAATTGTGATTGGTATTTTCTTCTTGTTAACTTAAAAAAATTACTTCAGATTAACATGAGAGTATACATGATTGGGTTACATTGCTTGAATTTGTTAGTTAAAGTTGGAACTGTAGTTGAGCCCTTCACTGAGAGGTGTGCTATATATCTTTACTTGTACCTAACAGGTGAGAACTTACCAATTATCCTTCCTCCTCTCCTCGCCCCTTTCCTTCCCCTCCCCACTTAAATTTACTTGTGTTTTTCTCTCATGTGGGGGTGTACTTGTTTATCTACTGGTTTCATTTTAGTATTGCGTACATTGAATACTTGCCTTTCCTTTCTGTGATACTTTACTAAGGAGAATGTTCTTCAACTCCATCCAGGTTATGATAAAAGTCTCCATCATTTTTTATAGCTGAATAATATTCTTTGGCACACATATACCACAGTTTATTAATCCATTCGTGGTTCGATGGGCACTTGGGTTGATTCCACATCTTGGCGAATGTAAATTGAGCTGAGATGAACAATCTAGTGCAGATGTCCTTATGATGAGATGATTTTCTTCATCTAGGTAGATGCCTCATAATGGCATTGTGGGATCAAATGGAAGGTCTGTTTTGAGTTCTTTGAGGATTCTTCATATTTGTGGTCAAAGAGACTTAGTTTGCAATCCCACCAACAGTGTAAATGTATACCCTTCTCTCCACATCTGCACCAACATCTGCAGCTTTGGGATTTTGTGATGTGGGCTATTCTCACTGGGGCTAAGGGAGATCTCAGGGTGGTTTTGACTTGCATTTTTCTGACTATTGGGGGCAATGAGCATTTTTTCATTTGTTTATTGTCCAGTCATGTGTCATCTTCAAAAAAGATTCTGTTCATGTCTCTTTCACACTTATAAATGGGATTGTTTGCTCCTGATGATTAGTTTAAGCGCTCTGTAGATTCTAGTTGTTAGCCTTTATCAGATTTGTATCATGCAAATATCTTCTCTCATTCTGAAGGTTGTATGCCTTAGGTGTTGTACCCTTAGCTGTGCAGAGGCCTTTAAGTTTGATCATGCCCCATTTATTTATGTTTGGGTGTTGCTGCAATTACCAACGGGTCTTCTTCATAAAATCTTTTCCCAGGCCAATGTTGTTAAGAGTTTTTCCCATGCTTTCTTCTAGAATTTTTATCATTCCATGTATTAAATTTAATTCTTTTATCGAGCAAGCGTCAATTTTTCTAAGTGGTGAGAGGTGCAGGTCCAGTTTCAGTCTTCTATATGTGGCTAACCAGTTCTCCCAGCACCATTTACTAAATAGGTATTCTTTTACCTAGTGTGTGCTTTTTTTGTTCTATCAAAGATCAGATGATGAAATGTGGGTGAGTTCATCACTGTTTTCTATTCTATTCCATGGATCCATATCTCTATTTTTGTGCCAATATCATGCTGTTTTGGTTACTGTAGACTTACAGTATAATCTAAAATCTGGTAATGTGATGCCTACAGATTTGTTTTTATTTCTTAAAATTGCATTGGTTATTAGGTGTTTTTTTTTTCTGGTTCCATATGAAATGAAGTACCATTTTTTAAAGTTCTTCAAAGTGTGACATTGGTACTTTAATCAGGATTTCATTAAATGTCTAGATTGCTTTAAGCAGCATGGACATTTTATTAATATTGATTCTTCCCAGCCATAAGCATGGTATGTTCTTCCATTTGTTAATCTCTTCTAATATTTATTTTCTCAGGGCTTTGTAGTTTTCTCTGTAAATATCCTTCATGTTCTTTGTTAGGTATGTTCCCAGATATTTCATTTTCCTCTTTAAAATATTTTAAAAATATTTTTCATTTTTTAAATTTCAGATTAATATAAGAATACAAATGATTAGGTTACAATGTTTGCTTTTGTTAAGTAAAGTCCCTGATGTAGTTGTGTCCTGTAGGTGGGGGCACATCAACTCCCCCTTCCTCCTCCCCTCTACCCCTCTCCCATCCCCCCATAACTTTTTTTTTTGAAGCAACTGTTAAAAGTATTGTGTCTTTGGTTCTCAGATAGACTGTTATTAACTATATGAAGTCTACTGATTTGTGGACATTTTTCGCTTGTATCCTGAGATGTTACTATATTCCTTGATCACTTCCAGGAGTCTTTTGGTTGAGTCCCTGGGGTTCTCTAAGTATAATATCATATCATCAACAAAGAGAGAGAGTTTTCCCATTTGAAAACCCTTGATTGCCTTCTCTTGCCTTATTGCATTGGCTAGGACTTCCAGCACTATGTTGAATAGAAATGCTGATAGTGGATAACTTTGTCTTGTTCCAGTTCTCAGTGAATATGTTTTCAGTTTTACTCCATTTAGTACAATTTTGGCTGTGTGTTTATTGCAGATTACCTCTATCAGTTTAAGATGTGTCCCATTCATGCTTATTTTCTTAAGTGTTCTTATCAGAAAAGGATGCTGAATGTTGTTGAATGCTTTTTCTATGTCTATTGAAAGATCATATGGTCTTTGTTTTTGTTTCTGTTTATGTGGTGAACTACATTTATGGATTTGTGTGTGTTAAAACAACCTGTATCCTAGAATAAAGCCCACCAGATGATGGTGTGTGTGTGTGTGTATAGTTTCATATGTAGCTGTTTTGTTTGTTAGGATTTTATTGAATATTTCTGTATCAATATTCTTTAATGATATTTGTCTATGGTTTTCCTTTTTGTTGGATCCTTTCTTGGTTTTGGTATCAGGGTGATGTTTGCCTTATAGAATGTGTTGTGAAGGGTTCCTTCCTTCTCTATGTTTTGGAATGGGTTCTGCAATATAGGTATGAGCTCCTCTTTGAAGGTTTAATAGATTTTCTGGTGTGAAACCATCTGATTCAGGACTTTTATTTTTTGGAAGAATTTGTATTGTTGATGCAATTTTGGTGCTTGACATTGGTCAGTTTAAAATTTCTAATTCTATCTGGTTGAGTTTAAGGAGGTGGTGTTATTCTAGGTATTGGTCCATTTCTTCCACATTTTCAAATTCCTGGGCATAGAGTTTTTTTTGTAGTAATCGGTAATGATTTTTTGTATCTCTGTGGTATCTGTTAATATTTCCCCTTTTTCATTTATGATTGAGGTTATTAAAGGTCTTACTTTTCTGTTTCTAGTTAATCTGGCCAAGGATTTATAAATTTTATTAATCTTTTCAAATAACCAACATTTTGCTTTTGTTTCACTGATCTTCTGAATGATTCTTATATTCTCATTGTCATTTAATTCTGATTTAATTTTTGGTTATTTCTTTTCTTCTGCTAGTTTTAAGATTGGATTTCTCTTCCTTTTCTAGCTCCTTAAGATAGTCCATTAGTTTGTTGATGGACACTCTGTTCATTAGTTTGTTGATGTGGACATTTAATGCAATAATTTTTCCTCTTAGGACTGCCTCTGCAGTATACCACAGATTCTGATGGCTTGTGGCTTCACTGTTGTTTTGTTCAACAAATCTAATGATTTCATTCTTTATCTCCTCCTGAACCCAGTTATTGATCAGCATAAGTTTTTCAGTTTCCATGACTTTGTACAGGGATGAAAGTTTTTGCTGGAGTTGAGTTCTACCTTACTTCCTTTATGGTCTGAAAAGATACAAGGAATAATTTCTATTCTTTTAATTTTATTGAGGTTTGATTTGTGGCCTAGGATATGCTTAATTTTGAAGTATGATTCATGAGCTGGCAAGAAGAATGTATATTCAATAGTTTTAGGGTGGTATGTTCTGTATATGTTTATTAAGCCAAATTGTTTTAGAGTTGTGTTTAAGTCCTTTGCTTCTTTAATTTCTGCTTAGGGGATCTGTCTAGTTCTCTCAGAAGGTGTTGAAGTCCCCAGTGGTTATGGTGCTAGAGGATGTCATATTGTTCAGATCAGTTGGTGCTCGTTTTATATATCTGGAAGCACTTAAATTGGCTGCATAAATGTTTAGGATTGAAATGTCTTCTTAGTGTATTGTTCCCTTGACCAGTACATAGTGCCAATCTTTGTCTTTCTTTAATTTTGTTGGTTTAAATTAATTTTCTCTGCAAGTAAAATTGCAACCCCTGCTTTGAGATTTCCATTTGCCTAAAATGTTGTTTCCAACCTTTCACTCTGAATCTAGTTTTGTCCTTAAATGTTAGATGTGTTTCCTAAACCAAATATAGTTGGCTTATGCTTTTTTTATCCAACAAGTGAGCCTATGACTCTTCAATGGGGAATCAAGCCATTCACATTTATTGGCAGAATTGATAAGTATGGTGGAATTCTATTCATCTTATTTTGTGAAGGTCCATTGCTTAATTTTATCCCTTGCACCACTGTGGAAGCTAGTTTTTGTCCTTTAGATTCTGGATGTCTTTTCTTTGGTGGTTGTCCATTATGACAGTCAGTGTGAAGAATGGATCTGAGTACATCCTGTAGAGCTGGTCTTGTTGTGGCAAAATTCCTCAAAGTTTGCATGTCAGTAAAAGATTTGATTTCTCCATCAAATATGAAACTTAGTTTAGCAGGCTGGAAATTGTCTTAAGAAGGTTAAAGGTGGATTATCACCATCTTCTGGCATGAAAATTTTCAGCTGAAGAGTGATGTTACTGTGATACTTTGTCCCTTATAGGTAAGAGGTTGCTTATGCCTGGCTGCCTGCAGAATTTTCTCTTTCATTTTGACTTTGACCAAATTAATTACAATGTGTCTAGGAGAAGTTTTGTTTGATTCCAGTTATGCTAGTGTTCTGAAACTACCTAGTGTCTAAATTTCTCGGTCTCTTGGAATGCTTGAGAAATCCTCCACCATGATGTCCTGAAGTAGAGATTCCATGCCTTTAGGACTCTCTTTTCCTTTGGTAATCCCTATTATTTATAAATTTGTGTGTTTGATGTAGTCCCACATCTCTCTCAATGATAAGAGAGAGAGTCCCACTTCACTCTCTTCTTTCCTGCCTCTTTGAATGCTTGGGTTAGTTTAAAAGTCTTGTCTTTGGTTTCTGAGATTCTTTCTTCTCTGTATTCTACTCTATTACTGAGACTCTCTACTGTATTTTGAAACTCCTCGAATACCTCTTTCAATTCCTTGAGCTCCATTATATTTTTCCTAATTATGTCCAGATCCTTGGTGACTTTGTCTTTAATTTCACTGATTTCTTGAGATTATTTTTTACTTCTTTTTGGATTTGTCTTTCCATTTTCTCCTCAATTCCATTCATCTTATTTTCCAACCACATTCTGAAATCTATTTTTGTCATTTCAATAATTTCTATATGGATGGTATTTTCAGCTGTATCACCCTTGTAATCTCTTGGGGGAGTTTATCTTCTCTGATTTTTTATGTTGCCAGCATTCTTCTGCTGATTCCTCCCTTTGTGTATTTTCAGTTTATTTGTATACTTATTATACTTTATAACCTGGGGTCTTAGGTTTTCCCTAAATTGTTATTGAGAGATAATCTAGCTGGAGTCCTTTAGGCATTACCTAGAAAACAGAAAAACTGTTGGGTTGAAATCAGATCCAAAGCCCCAGGATGTACAGCACACCACCACCTCCATTCACCACTGACTGATTGAATGAGTTCCCTTATACCTGTAGCCCCTCCTGCACATAGTCTTCTATAGTTCCCCCTTAGGGATACAGAGTGTGAGGGTCTCTAAGAACTGGCCTTGCTATCTCCAGGTTGGGTGGGGCTGGGGCTGGGGGCAGGACCCCCAGGTGACTCTCCCCAACCCTGGGTAGCTCCTGGATAGGGAGCTGAACTGTTACAGCCTAAATTCCAGCCTGCTATCAAACAAATTAACAGAGCTACATTTTCACCAGAGTCCAGGCCACAAGATATTTGAAAAGTCTGGGCTTTCACCTGTAACAGAGGAAGGTATTTTATGTACAGTAGGGGAGGGGGAATTTGTGGCTTGGCAAACTATTCTAGCCACACTTCAAGCCTTGTGGGCACCAAATTCAAAAAATCATGGTCCTTGCTGAAGTCCAGGCTGTGACCTTTTGCTGAGGTTGGGGTTAGATCAGCCATCTGCCAAGTTGTTGCCATCTGCTTCCCCAGGACTTCCCAAAACAGAGTCACCTGAAGTTAGGCTTGCCCTCCTCCAAGTTGGCTGGAGAGAAGGGTTGGTGACTGAACCACTGGGGGTCCTGCTGGGCATAGATGCCAGGCAGCATCACCCTAGGGAGGGAAAATTCCCCCCACAGGAGAGACACAGAAGAGACCCCGCTTTGCCAGTTAGTGTAGTTAAGCCATTTCCTCCTGCAGTGGGGGATTGGGCACACTTAATTCACTGGGCCACACAAAGCAGGGATCCCTCAAAGTTCCCATCAGACATGTTAGGGGAGTAGGGACTGTCTTCCTTTCCTCACATAGCCAGTTAAGGATCCTACTGGTTACCAATGACAGAGCAAATGGCCTCTGTAACCCTTACTTCTTTGGTTGCTCTGGGGGCTGGGTAGGGTGCAAAGCTCCTTTGTCTTTCTTATGCCTACGGGTAGGTCAGTCCCTCCAGGCTGTCTGGGTTTGGCTAGCCCTCTAACTGGCCCACTATGAAAAGTAGGCCCCTGCAGGGGGCAATCTTTTAGACAACCCAAGAAAGACTGAAAGATGGAGATGGATTATGGGTGCAAGGTGGCAAGGCAGCTGGAGACAAAATTGCTCACTATTCTGCCAGGCAGGAGGGACCCAGAAGAGGATAATCCTAGGTACAGGAAAACTGGATCTTTCTTAATTCATGGCACTCTCCTGTGAGGTGAGAACTACTGTGATCCACTGCTCAGAGAGCCCCTGGGTGGGAGAGGGGAACACCTTACCCTTCTATTCTGCTCCAGGCTTCTCCCATCTGGTCCATTTCCTAACTGTCCTCTGTTCTCTTCCTTCCTCTTTCTCATTTTTATCCCCACAGTTTGTATCAGTGGAGTTATTGAGCTCCTTGATTACTTCTCCTTGCAATCTCCCTCTCCCAATTTCTTCAATTTTACTGAAGTGAACCCTATGCTCACTTCAGTCCAATCTTCCTCCTTCTAGACAGGAGCTTCTAGTGAAGGTTTCCTCTAGTCAGCCATTTTGACCCATCCCCATGAGAGTCACTTTAATTATTATTATTCTTTTTGAGACAGAGTCTTATTATGTCACCCTCAGTAGAGTGGCATGGTATCACAGATCATAGCAACTTCAAACTCTTGGGCTCAAGAGATTATCTCGCCTCAGTCTCCCCCGTATCTGGGAATACAGGCATCCATCACAACACCCAGCTATTTTTTTTTTATAATTGTCATTGTTGTTTGGCAGGTTGGCAGGCCTGGGCCAGGTTCAAACCCGCCAGCCCCAGTGTATATGGCCAGCACCCTAACCCCTGAGCTACAGGTGCCGAGCAAATGTCAACTTTAGATAAGGGTCAAAGGGTGGTTACATTTTCAGGTACCAACAATCTGTCCTAGAATCCTGGCATCCGGTCTATAATAGGTGTATCTATTAGTTAGCTATTCTGTATGACAAACTACCCTGAAATTTACTAATTCATGATTGAGCTGGTTATAAATTTAGGCTGGGCTAAGTGGGGCTGCATCAGGAAGGTGTAGACACCCACTTGTTGACTAGGCAGCTTCTGGGGGTGAGCTGGTGGTCAACTGGAGAACTGGTTTTCCTCCTTTTGGCATTTTGTTCTCCAGCAAGATAATATGGATTTGTTATGATGGGCATGGCATAGTTCCTGTCTTTGCAACACCATATCTTCAGGAGATGCCAGCTTCAGATCTGTCTTGCCAGAAATCTGATGTGATTGGTATTTTCAAGGAAATCTATAGTGTGCTAAGAAATAGCACTTCCAGTTGGGAAAGTGAGAGACTTCTCTGGTGAAATAATATGTAATGAGTTGAAACTTAAAGGATAGAATGGTTGAGGATAGTGGAGTAGCAGTGGTGAGGCGTATACTAAGCAAATGCAACAGGATGAGGGAAGACCCCATGACAGGAGAAAATTTGCTGCATTGAGGGAAGAAAAACAAGACTCATTTAGCTAGAGTAGAACAAATGAAGGGGAAGTTGGGGGAAAATGAGCCTGGAAGGCGAATAGAAGTCAGTTCCTGAAAGCCAAGCAACACGACTCCCCGTTTTTTGATACAGAGTCTCAAGCTCATTTTGGGTAGAGTGCTGTGGCGTCACAGCTCACAGTAACCTCCAACTCTTGGGCTTGAGCAATTCTCTTGCCTCAGCCTCCCAAGTAGCTGGGACTGCAGGTACCCTCCACAACGCCTGGCTATTTTTCTTGTTGCAGTTGTCATTGTTGTTTTAGCTGGGCCAGGCTGAGTTCAAACCCACCAGCCTTGGTGTATGCAGCTGGCACCCTACCCACTGAGCTACAGGTGCCACCCGCAAAAAGCCTTTCTAAACCTGTTTTCAATGTAGTTGAGTGAGACCTAGACCTCTAAGACCCTGTGAAGGCTTCCGAACTTATAATTCAGGCCTCTCCCCAGTCATCTTAGATACTATGGGGCCACCTGCAGGCCAAAATACAGTGTACAGTGGGGCAATTGTGAGAAAGAAAGGCAGAAGGTGTTCCATGCCACAGAAAGGGTATGGGGAATTACATAAGGCATTCACCTTGGCTAGCAGCTTCCTAGAAGCCAAGGCACAAATGGAAATTTTCTGGGGTTTACGGTGTTTGTTCTCTGGCAACACAAAATGAAATGAAAGCCTACTCATCAGTTGCGAAGGGCCAATGAGTCCTGACACTCAGTTAAACTGAAGTCTTCACTTAGGACCTGAGCAAGGATGTATTATGACTTCAGCAAGTGCTGCCTC
This sequence comes from Galagoides demidoff, assembly GCA_963574575.1. Lineage (NCBI taxonomy): Eukaryota > Metazoa > Chordata > Mammalia > Primates > Galagidae > Galagoides > Galagoides demidoff. The sequence goes on from CAUYQV010124458.1 coordinate 39,957, forward strand.
AAATGAATGGCAATTTCACTTCTGCCCGTGGCGTCATCAAGCAGGGAAGCAAGGACTGCACCCAGTAGGAAGAGGAAGACAGAAGTATTGGAGAGATAGCAAGGTTCAGACAGTCTGTTCTCTGCTGTCTGAGCTTAATTCAGGAGAATAAATAAGCACAACTTGATGAATAGAGAGCTAATATGTCCAATAGTTTGCCTCTTTCCACTGGCTGATGTGAATACATTTGTAACAGGACTGCATTGCAGGTACTTTCCAATTGAGGCCCCTGAGAAGTGCTGATAATGTGGTACACAGTTGGAAACTCAAACCACTTGCTGAATAAATGAGTCCAATTTCTTCATCTCTGTATGAGAAAATAATCACCTTCTTTTCACCCTCTAGGAATTGATAGTGAAGCTTGTTAGAGGTGGCAACTTCGAATCCTAGACTAAGTCAGCTGGATATCTGGGAAAACGGAACTCTTAAGTCCTTGTTAGAAAATGTCTAGAATCCTGGGGAGCCTGACTGAAAAGGCAGACTGAGATTGTAGAGCATTAAAGCTGATGTTACAAAAGCCAAAGGCCACATGGACAGAACAGACCAGTGGCCGCAGGTACCTGTGTCTAGGTGGCTAAAACCTTCATCTTGACAGGATGGCTGTCCCTGATACAGACTGAAGTCTGAGAGAGGCAGACATGCCAGCCTTGGTGACAAATGAGACTCTCCTTCCCAGTGCTGTGCCTATATCCCTGCAACAGAGTGGGTTTAGGCAGCATGTAAGACAGGAAGAGGTAAGCATGTTTCAGGTTGCCTGGCATCAGGAGTTCAAGGTGTGTTCACTGATATAGTAGTAAGGAAGGAGCTCTGAAATTTTTCTTAAGGAATAAACTGGTTTTGGTCAAAAGATTCCTGGACATTGAGCCAGAGGCTCAGGATCTAAGAGAGAACCTTATAGTCGTAAGTGCCCATTAGGCTCTGAGATATGATTGCTGGTTTGTTTAGAAAATTTGGGGGTAAGAACTAGCCAAAGAAAGATCTGGAGAAAATCCCAAGGAAATAGAATTATAGCATGTCCTAAAAAGACATTGCCTAGTGCCACCTTCTTTTTGTATAGATAGCACCTTAAGGCCAAAAGAGGGACAAGGGCCATAATGAAGTCACGTAACCACTGAATGTAAGAGCCAAGGCTAAAGTCCATTTGTTCTGCTTCTTGGGCCACCACTTGAGCATAGGTCCAAGTATTCTGTGGATAAATATAGCTCAAAGACCGAGCAAAGAGGAAAGAGAAATCAAGGGGGTAAGCATGGAGGATTATTAAACTGGACTCAGATAGGAACACAGCACATGGACGTCAGGAAGAGCAATTGGCAGAAGCCTGCGGATGCCAACACTTAAAAGGCAGGCTGAGGAAGAGTTCACTAGGCTGTACCGTACTTGAGGGCTGCATTGGCTCTTACTATTGCATCCTTAACACTTAGTATGTCACCTTGGACATAGTAGGCTCTTAATAAATATTCATTGGATGGACAAAGACAAGTCCACAAAGCACATAGAAAAAAGATATAGAAATGTGAGAAGAACCATGATAGTATAGTGGCACACAAGGCAAGAGAGTAGAGAGCTTCAAAAAAGGAAAGAGAAGAAAACTGGCAAAGGCAACAGAAGCCAAATAAATGAATGTGTTGCATATGATGATGAAACACTTCTAACCTGATGGGCTCCCAAATTTTCATCTCTGGTGCAGAATTTTTCTCTCTGAGCACCAAACTAAGATATCTGAGTTATTGCTGACCATATCTACCTTGATATCTCATACACAGAACTTATTTGACAATGTGCCATGTCTCTGGACAAACTATTACTTTTCGCCCAAACCTTGGCTCTTTTCTTTATCTATTTTAGTAAATGGCAGTACTGAGTCTGGTTAGCAACCTAGAAACCCAAGAGTAATTCTAATCCCATTCCTCAGCCACACAATTAATTAGTCACCGTGCACTATTTCTTCTAACTCCTTATAACTCTCAAATCTGTTTACTTTGATCCAATTCCTCTGTCATTGCCCTCCTCCAGTCTACCATCATCTCTCAAAGAAAATTAGAATAACCTACTAGCTGGCACTCAATCCACCCTTGCTCCCTTACAAACTTTTATCCAAAATCAACTAGAGGGTTTTTTCTTTTATAATTTTTAAATTAAAAATTTTGTCTCTGTTCAGAAAAATTCACTCTTCTGGTATACAATTTGATGAGTCTTGATAGTGTACAGTCATAAACTATTACCACAATCCAGACAGAATGGCTCCATCACTGTCCCCCCAAAAAGTTCCCTTAAGCAACCTCTTATAGTCAAACCTCCTGTCCCACAGACATATCACCTGGCAGTCACTGATCTGTTCTCCATCCATGTCATTTTTCCATTTCCAGATTATAGGAATGAAATTGGAGAGTATGTGTCCTTTTAAGATGGGCTTCTTCCACTCAGCATGATGCAGTTGAGATTTCTTCACATTACTATGTGTATCAATGATTTGTTCTTTCCTTTCATTTGGATAAATACCTGGGAGTAGGATTGCTCAGTCACGTGAGAAGTATGTGTTTCACTTTATTGAAAACACTGCCAAAATGTTTTCCAAAGTGGCAGTACCACTTTGCATTTCCAGCAGTAGTGTAGGGTTTTCTAGTAGCTCCACATACTTGCTAGCACTTGGATTGTCAGTTTTCTATTCATTTTTCTTTATTTTTGAATGTTAGTCATTCTAATAGATGAGTACTGTTATCTCATTAGTATTTAAAGTACATTTCCAAAACAACTAATGATGCCGAGTATCTTTTAATGTGATTACATATATACAAGTATACATAATAGTGTTGATATATTATATATATGGGCCATCATGTATCATCTTTGTTGAAGAGTCTGTTCAAATATTTTCTCCATTTTTCTACTTGGATTGTTTGATCTTATTGTTGAGTTTTGAGAGTTCTTGTTATATTCTTAATACAAATGCTATGTCAGATATGTGATTAGTAAATCATTTCTTCCAATCTATAGCTTGTATTTTTGTTCCTTTAATATTGTTTTTTTGGTAGAGGAAATGATTTGAATTTATATAAAGCCTTTTTTGTGATATAGATCATATTTTTGGTATTATATCTAAAAACTTTTGGCCTAATCTATGGTCACAGAATTTCCCCCGTTTTCATCTAGAAATTTACAGTTTCTTTAAATTTCAGAATATTACAGGGGGACACATATTTTGGTCGCATATTTTGGTTTTGTATAGTTTGTATCAAAGTTATAAGTGTTCCCATCACCCAAATAGTGTGCACTGTACCTGTTAGGTGCAAATTTATCCATCTTCCCCCTCATGCTTGCTTTATTTCTGTTGAGTTTTCCTTCCATGTGTGCACACGTGTGTTGATCAGTTAGTTCCGCTTTAGTATTGAGTATATGTAGTGTTCGTTTTTCCATTCTTGTGATACTTCACTTAGAAGAATGGTCTCCAAGAACTAAAACTAGACCTACCATTTGACCCAGTAATCCCACTACTAGGTTATTTACCCAAAGGGGAAAAAAGGACATTTTATTTAAAAGACACTTCACTTGAATGTTTAGAATTTTATTATTTTATGCTTTCCATTTACGTCTGTGATCCATTTTGAGCTAACTCTTGTATAAAGTCGGAAGTACATGTCAGTGTTCCTTTTTTTAACATATGGATGTCCAATTTTTTAAGTACCATTTGTTGAAGAGGCTATTCTTTCTCCACTGAATTGGCCATTGAAGTTTTGCCAAAAGTCAATTGGTCATATGTGTGGGGGTCTATTTCTAGATTCCCTATTCTTTTTCTGTTGATCTGTTGGTCAATTCCTCCACTAATACCACACTGACTTGTTTATTGTACCTTTATATTAAGTCTTATAAGACAGAAGTATGAGTTCTTCAACTTTGTTCTTCCTTTCCAGAATGTTTTAGTCTATTTCATATGCCTTTCCATATAAATAATAGAATAAGTTTTTTTGGTATCTACAAAAAGACCTACTGTGATTTTGATAGGACTGTTGTCAGAATTGTAGTCAGAACTGTACAAGTTCACTTGTAGAGAACTGACATTTTTTTTTTTTTGCAGTTTTTTTGTAGTTTTTGGCTGGGGCTGGGTTTGAACCCACCACCTCCAGCATACGGGGCTGGCACCCTACTCCTTTGAGCCACAGGCGCCACCTGAGAACTGACATCTTAATGATACTAATTCTTCCAATTCATGACCATGGGATATCTTCCCATTTGTGTAGGTCTCCTTTTATTTCCTTCACTAGCATTTAATAGCTTTCAGTGTACAGAATCTGCACATAATTTCTTAGATTTATATCTGAGTATTCCTTTTTTTTTTTTTTTGGCCACTGTAAATACTACTTTTACACTATGGTAAGTGAAATAAACCAGTCCAGAAGGACAAATACAGCATGATTTCACTTATATGAAATATCAAAGATAGTCAAATGCATAGAAGCAGAGAAGAGAACAATGGTTGCAGGGGCTGGGGGCAGGAGGAAATGGGGTATTAATGCTCAATGGATGTAAAGTTTCAATGATGAAAAGTTAGTAAGTCCTAGAGGTCTTCTGCACAACAAAGTGTCTACTGTATATACTAAACATGTACTATTTTTTTGTACATCAATAAAGCTGTTAAAAATGTTTATTTCCAAATATTAATTGCTAGTATATAGAAATAGAACTACTACTTTCTGTATGTTGACCTTTCACATTGTGAATTTGCACTATAACTCTTAAACTGATTACATTTAAGGCCTATTTTTACATTTCATTGGAGTTTCTATTTAGTGATGCTGGCTGCTAATAAGGAACAGTCGTATTTCTTCCTTTCTAATGTGTATGTATTTTATTTTTCTCTTCCCCTATTTTACTTGCTATGATTTCAAGCATATTCCTGAATAGTTGTGATAAAAGCAGATATCCTTGCCATGTTTTCAATCTAGGGGGAAAGTATTCAATCTACCACTATTACATATGATGTTAGTTTTAGGATTTTTACATTGCTTGAGCTCAGGAGTTTGAGACCAGCTTGAGCAATAGTGAGACCCCGTCTCTATTAAAAATAGAAATAACTAGCTGGGTGTCATGGTGGGTACCTCTAGTTCCAGCTGCCCAGGAGGCTGAAGCAAGAGGATTGATTGAACTGAAGTTACTGTGAGATAGGATGGCACCAGGGCACTCTACCCAGGGTGACAGAGTGAGACTCTATCTAAAAGAAAAATTTTAAAAAGATATTTACAGATGCCTTGATCAGGTTCTGGTAGTTACCCTGGATCGGTAGTTAGCTGAGGGATTTTCATTTCATAAATGGATATTGGATTTTGTCAAATAGTTTTTCTTTGGCATCAACTGATATGATTATGTGGTTTTCTTCTTTAGTATATTGATGGGTTTTTCAGTGATGAACCAGCCTCGCATTTCCAGAATAAACCTCACTTAGTCATGATGCAATATCCTTTTTATACATGTATCACTGGGTTGAATTTGAAATATTTTGGTGAGAACCTTTACATTTATGTTCACAAGGGACGCTGGTCTGTAGTTTTCCTTTATTGTAATGCTTCCATCCAGATTTGGTAATCAGATAAATGCTGACCATAAAATAAGCCTGGAAATCCTTCTACCAGGCCTATTTCTGAAGAGTTTACATGATGGAATGAGTTTTATTTCCCCTGTAAAGTTTAGGAGAATTCACCAATAAGATCATCTGGACTAGAAGTTTTCTTTTATGGAAGGTTTTTAACTATGAATTCAAATTACTTTATAGAAATATGACTTTTTAGGTTGCTCTTTTTTTTTGAGATAATCTTGCTCTGTTACCCTGGCTATAGTGAAGTGGCATCATCATAGCTCACTACAACCTCAAACTCCTGGGTTCAAGCGATCCTCCTGCCTCAGCCTCCCAAGTAGTTGTGACTACAGGCGTGTATCATTGTACCCAGGTATTTTTTTTTTTTAGTAGAGACAGGGTCTAGCTCTTCCTAAGGCTGATCTTGAACTCCCATGCTCAAGGGATCCTCCTGCCACAGCCTCCAGAGTGAGCACCCAGCCTATTTCTTAAGCGATTTTTGTTAGTTTGTATCTTTTAGGGAATTTGTCCATCTTACATAAGCTATCATTTATGGGCATAGACTTGCCCATGTTATTACTTAATTATCCTTTTAATTTCTGTAGCATCTTCAGTGATAGCCTTCCTTCATTCCAGATATTGGTGATGTGTCTTTTCTCTTTTGCTGGGTCAATCTGCTTGAAGGTTTATCAATTTCATTGATTTCTATAAAGAAAGAACTTTTTGTTTCATTGATTTTCCATACTAATTTGCATTTCAATTTCATTGATTTGTTTAGCATGTCCTTACTTCAGTTTAGCATGTCCTTACTTCTGCTTGCTTTGGATTTACTTTTCTGTCATACATCTGGTTTCTTTTTTTTTTTTTTATTTTGAGACGGAGCCTCAGGCTATCCCCCGGGTAGAGTGCCATGGCATCACAGCTCATAGTAATCTCCAACTCCTGGGCTCAAGCGATTCACCTGACTCGGCCTCCCAAGTAGCTGGGACCACAGGCGCCCGCCACAACGCCTGGCTATTGTTTGGATGTGGAACCACAGGAGACAGCCCAGCGGCAGTGCCGCGCTGTTAACATATGAAATCCCACCCCAGAAATATATAAAGATATGAAAGCACAGCAGAAAGCCCAGCGGCAATGCCGCGTTGCTAAGACACAAAGACCCGCCCCGGAAGAATAGGGAATGCTGCCCCACCTACCCACAGAGACAACTTCCTGCCCTATGGCGTAAAGATACCTTTGCTGAGTACCGCCGGGAAGGATTTTTGTGGCCCTCACTAAGACGCACGCTGTTGCCATCTGCCTGGCAAGCAAACATGCACTGCGATGTGCTGTTTTAAGATCTTTTCGGATGCTACTAGCCTGCATATTTTGCTAAAGGTCGCACCAGCTCTTGTGTCTTCAGTACCATACAAGCTTTTCTGGTGAAAATGGTACCAAGTCAGAATGGACGACTTCCTCCCATGCTATGAACTACTGAGGACCTTGAATTAAGGTTTGTCCCTGTGTGGGTTTTCATTTCCAATAACCTTGGTCTGTCAGTCCTTGGTGTTATGGGAGACACCTCCCCTCCTAGACCTCACGGGGCCTGCCCCCAATAAGGTGGCCAGATTTTAACATTGGTAAAGAAGCAGGACACCATTGATGAGGGGTGGGGGGGGTTCTTAATTAAAAATTTGGTCTGGCTCAGCGCCTGTGGCTCAATCAGCTAAGGTGCCAGCCACCTACACCTAAGGTGGCGGGTTCGAATCCCCAGCCCGGGCCCGCCAAACAACAATGATGGCTGCAACCAAAAAAAAAATGGCCGGGCGGTGTGGCGGGCATCTGTGGTCCCAGCTACTTGGGAGGTGGAGGCAGGAGACTCGCTTGAGCCCAGGAGTTGGAGGTTGCTATGAGCTGTGATGCCATGGCACTCTACCCAGGGGGATAGCTTGAGGCTCCATCTCAAAAAAAAAAAAAGTACACAGGAGGATGTGTGTAGTTTATATGCAAATACTACACCATTTTATACCAGGGACTTGAGAATCTTCGATTTTTAGTATCCTTGGGATATTCTAAAGCCAATCCCCCATGGATACTGAGTGATAACTGTACTAAAACATTGATGGTTACTATCCTAGATGGTGGAATTATGGGTTATTTTAATTATATATATATATATATTTTTTTTTTTTTTTTTGAGACAGTCTCACTTTGTCTCCCTTGATAGAGTGCTGTGGTGTCATAGCTCACAACAACCTCAAACTCTTGGGCTCAAGCAATTCTCTTGCCTCAGCCTCCCAAATAGCTGGGACTATATGCACCTGCCACAATGCCTGGCTATTCTTTTTTTTTTTTTGAGACAAGGTCTCAGTATGGCTCGGGCTGGTCTT